>CANSNZ010000930.1:977500-1272500 GCA_947646795.1 Beta lomatogona
ATATATATATATATATATATATATATATATATATATATATATATATATTATATTTATTTTTAATAATAAAATATTTAGTTTTAACGTAAAATGTAACACCCCGTCCTTCTACTGCTAAGGTACTAAACAATGTCTATTCAAGATTCACTAAAAGACGTTAGCGGAAATAACGTCAGGACGGTTATGCTACTCTAAAACAATAAATAAAGACAACCTCAAACCAAAGTTTCATAACTTCCAAAAGAAGTATCTGAAAACATTATAATTCTAATCAAAGGAACATCCGAAATCATAATAGATCATAACATCATCCAATACTACAAGACATGCAAGTCTCCCATAAGAACTCAAATAAAACTAAATGTCTTTGAGACCTAGCATAACATAGGACTCCCTATTGTCTGCATAGAACTCATCTACCAAAAAGACTACCAGAAGCTTCCTCTCAATACCAACCCACACTCTGCTAGCCCAAGCAGTCACAAGTCTAGCAGTCATCTCCATCTGTAAGGATATATTAAATAATTCCACAGTCAGTGGGGAGTAACTAGCAGTTCTCCCAGAAAAAAGAGATCAAAGCATGATTCAGACATAGATTAATAAGAAAGGAAAGCATACGATCACGATAACAATAACATGCATCCAAAAAAAAACATAAAGCACACAAGTGATACAAGTGATAGTCAATGTCAAGTAAACAAGATGTAGTGAATAAATCAACTCTAGAATACTTAAATAATAATAAAACAAAGCTACAACAAGTTATTGAGTCAGAAACCGAACGCTAGTGAATCGCAATTCACTTCCTAAGGTTTGTCAGATCGCAATCTCCAGGTCAGTCTATGGGCTTACCTTCCCCACTGCATGTGTCTAAGAATGGCCAAACTCACGATGCAGGGTAGAACACGCAGAACTCCCTGACCTCTCGAACGACAACAATTAACCCAGGTTTACCCCTAGTTCGCAAACCAGGTGGTTGGCATGTTCTTCACCAGGGACTACATCCATCCCACCGGATGTTCTTATCCCAAAAATGAAATCATAAAAAGTAACATTCATCTCAAAACCATTCGTCAAAAGAGAAGAAAGGATGCCACCCGGCCTTATACCGATAATTCTTCAAAATTCCTCAAAATAGTAACTTACAAACTTACAACAAATGTCTCCAACAACAAATACTTTGAACATCACTAAGCGTCAACAATGATAATGAAATAGTTTTGACAGCACTAACAGTATCAATTAGAAATGCATCATATCAAATAAGATCACCAATTACAAGAATAACATATGTACAAGATCATACGAAAAATTAGACTACACCAAACTGGCGCACTAACCAAACTACGTCTGACGCATTAGCGTGCGTCTGACGCCACCACCAATTAACTCCAAGGCTTATTAAATCAATGAAACGTACATGACTAATCATTTCTACATAAACCAAACGTAAACATAGAGACACTCAATGATAACCACAGTAACCTACTAATCACCAGATTTCAAGAACATAAAGGGTCAAAAATTATTTCTGATTAACAAACCCTTAAATAATTAAAAAGAATATCCTCAAACTCATAACAAAAACATAATAAAAATTATTAAACTAATAAAAATGATTAGTAAAATAACCAAAAAATTATCATACGACCATTATGACTCTAATGATATGGTACAAATTTTATTTCTAATTTTCGGACTCTAAAACTATTTTCAAACGTTAATTTACAGAATACTCAATAAAGCCAATATAATAATTAAAAATAGAAATAGAAGCCCAAAAATTCACATAACATGCATAAACTCACGTTGATACATAATATGCAAGGAAATAGATTTTTAGGCCTCCAGAAATAATATTCACGATTTAAATACTAACAAACTCGAAAATGCAAAAACAGACAAATCAATTAAATAAATCTGTAAACAGTAGGCAAAAATTATTCCGAGGCATGAAATACATACTACACACATAACATGCTTCACAAAAAATAATTTCATCAATTATAACATTCGTTCAATAATTATTTTGCAAATAAGCCATAAACGCATAAATTAACAAATAAATCGAATAAATACTAAAACTCAGACAAAAAATATTTTAATGCATACAATATTCATACAGAATGCATCAAGTATATTCACATCAAATTTCATCAATAATTTCATTCAAAAAGTATTTTAAACAATTCCTATCGTAATAATCTAATGCCGAATAATACCCTAATCACTATCGTTCTAAGATAACTATTAGTTACCTGGATTGTCGGAGGCGAGCTGAATATTACTGGAAAATCCTGATATATGCGTGCACCCTTCTTCTTCTTCAAACCCCAAAGCACCACGTACAAGAAGGAGGCAAATAGAACAAGTCACGAATAATTGATGAAGAGTAGAAATGGAAGAATTTGAGAGAGAATGATGAAGATGATGATGTCCAAAATTTTAAGAAAATGGCAGCAATGAAGTTCTGATTTTTAATCAGATTTTGGAGTGCTTAAAAGAATAAATAAAATGGATTTATTAGGAGAAATGATGAGGGGGTTATGGACGTTACAAAATACAAAGAGTCATCAAAATAAAAAAAAGAAATGAAAGAAGAAAAACTTCTCCTTTTCCCTCCACATGGCCGGCTGGCCCAAGCCCAACCACACCAAAATTATATCGGCCTAAATCATCAGAGATCCATACGTCAAAAGTCCTTTACGCGAAAAATCGATAACTTCCTAAATCGCGCCTAAACTTTGAAAATACTTAATAATGAAAATAATTCTAATAAATTATTTTATAAATATAAAATATAATACACACATTAATTCGGCTCCCAATATTTATAAAAAATAAAAATCATTGATTTAGAGAAAATAATAGTTTTAGGGAAAACTTTTGCGAAAAACTAGGAGCAAAATTATGGGTTGTTACAGAAAATTTAAATTTAAGATAACTAAACGCGAAAAATTAGGAGTAAAAACACGGGGTACACTAGTAGAATAAATGCTTATTGCTGCGGTCATTAAGTGGCCTATTGCGGCGGTTTTGACCGCGCAGCAATAGGTAATTTACCTATTGCTGCGGTTTTAAACCGCAGCAATATTACAACATATTGCTGCGGTTTCTAGGAAAAACCGCAGCAATATATATATTTTTTATTAAAAAAAGATAGTATATTGCTGCGGTTTCTAGGAAAAACCGCAGCAATATTCATATTTATTATTAAAAAAAGGCGGTATATTGCTGCGGTTTCTGGGGAAAACCGCAGCAATAGGTACTGGTATAGGTAAAATTTTTTATTTTTTTTTTTTTTATTTTTTTTTTGCATTTGCCATCAAATTTGAAAGACAAAAAGGCTAAAAGAAAATAAAACACTACTGATTGAAACTAATGACAAAAAAAATTATTATACAAAATTCAAAAATAAAAAAAATACAAACTGAAATATATTATTACAATATATTTAAGGCAGAGTATAAAAAAACCAAAATTATAGTACCAAAAAAACAGCAAATCTGAAATTACATATGAATCTCATTAATATATAAAGATAAAAAAACTAGTTATATAAATAATACAAAAGATCAAAAAATAAAATGAAAAAATAAAAAAACAACTGTTACAACTAACTGACTAATTACAAAAAATATAATAAAAAAAAATCTATTAGAAAAAATTAAAAACTGATCTAAAAAAATCAAAAAAAATCCTAAAACAAAAAATCTACATACACAACTAAAAAACAAAAACGAAAAATAAACAAGATTGATGAACACAGGCGACCAACGCCAAGATCTGGGCGACGGCGACCAACGCCGAGATCTGGGCGACGGCGAGCCAAGAAAAACCGGCGAGATCGATGAAGACCGGTGAGATCGATGAAGGCTGGCGAGATGAGCGAGACGATTTCGGTTGCTGAGATCTTCGAGATGGCCGGTTTAACGCGTCCCATGGCGGAAAGTCAGCGGAAACCCACAAGCGTCCCATGGCCGGAGATGGCCGGTTTCACGCGTCCCATGGCCGGAGATGGCCGGTTTCACGCGTCTGCAAGGTTTCACACTTCTTTGATGTCGAAGTGAGACCCACGAGCCACGACCCACGATTGAGGAGAGAGGAAGAGAGGTGAAGGAGACCCACAAGCTACGACCCACGATTGAGGAGAGAGGAAGAGAGGTGAAGGAGATCTGCCATATGAGAGAGAGGAAGAAGTGAGAGGGAGATCTGCCATATGAGAGAGAGGGAGAAAAAGTGAGAGTGAGGGAGGTGAGTGAGGGAGGCGTGAGTGAGGGAGAAAAAATGAGTGAGGGAGGCGCGGATTATTTAGGGTTTTGTGACCTTTATATTGCTGCGGTTTTTTAAAGAAACCGCAGCAATAGATTTAAATATTAATATTTAAATCTATTGCTGCGGTTTCTTTAAAAAACCGCAGCAATATAACTGGTCAAACAGGTCAAATAATTTTGAAAATCTCTCGTTGAAACCATATTGCTGCGGTTTTTGTCCGAAACCGCAGCAATATCTTTATTTTATATTTTACCTTTTCTTTTTACGTGATATATTGCTGCGTATGGGTAAAACCGCAGCAATACCACCGCAGCAATAAGCAATTATTCTACTAGTGGTAGTTACAATATCCCCTCCTTAAAAAAGTTTCGTCCTTGAAACTAGAAAACAACGCACAACGCCTGAAACGAACAACTCTAGATATTTAAGTCTCATAGACTGTTCGGTCTCCCATGTGGCTTCCTCGTACTTTTGACTCCTCCAAAGTACGTTAACCAAAGGAATTACCTTTCTCCTTGGAGCATGGTTCTGACAGTCTAGAATACGAACCGCTCGCTCCTCAAATGTCAGATCCGGCTTAACCGAAACTGACTCAACTGGAATCACATGAGAAGGAACGCTGCGTTACCTACTAAACTACGACACATGAACCTCCGATAACTCGGGCGGCAAAGCTAATTGATATATAACTTCCCCAATCCTCTCAAGAATCTCATAGGAACCTACATATTTTGGACTTAACTTACCCTTCTAATCGAATCGCATCACTCCCTTTATAGGAAGCACCTTCAAAATAACCTTGTCCCCAGCTTCATAGGAAATAGGCTTCCAACGTAAGTCTGCATAAGGTTTTTGCCTATCTTGAGAACCCTTCATCTTATCCAGAATTACTTTCACCTACTCAATAGTATTCTGAATTTACTCTGGCCCCAAAATCAATGAATCACTAATGTCGCTCCAACAAGTAGGACTACGACACTTCCTCCTACAATGAGCCTAGTATGTAACCATTTGGATACTAGATTGATAGTTGTGGTTATAAGAGAATTACGTTAAACTAAATGACTTGACCCAAGACTGTTGGAATTCCAGGGAACAAGCACGAAGCATATCCTCCAAGTCTGAATAGTCCTCTCAGTCTGACCATCGGTCACAGCATAAAATGTAATACTCAGCTTCAACTTCGAACCAAAAGCCTCTTGCAAAGCAATCCAAAAATGAGACAAGAACCTCAGATCACGATATGAGATAATGTCCTTAGGGTCTCCTTGAAGACGGATAATCTCATTAGCGTAGGATCCGACCAACTCCTCCATAGACCAAGTATTATCAGTCGCAATGAAACGAGCTACCTTGGTCAATCGATCCACAATTACCCACACAACATTCTTCCCGCCAACAGCTCTCAGTAGACCCATCACAAAGTTCATCGAGATAGAATCAAATTTTCATGCGGAGATAGGCAATTGTTGTAGCATACCACCAGGCCTCTGAAGCTCAATCTTCACTTTCTGACCATCCTAGACACTTAGCCACGAATTTAGCACACTAGTACAGAATCCACGATTTGTGTCGGATGCCAGACCCTTATTTGCGTCGAACATGGGTGCGATGTTACAGGCCTCGACGCGAATTGCCCAGACACATCGGATGGAACTTCGACGCAATTGATTAACCATTTGTGTCGGATATGACCTTGTATCCGACGCACATTGTCCACATCACCTTTTTTTTCGGGTGATTTGTGTCGGATACCATAGCCTGATCCGACGCAAATTGCTAGATTATTATTTATAAAAGAATGATTTGCGTCGGACCACATATCCCATCCGACGCACATGGCTAGATTATTAATAAAAAAAGAGTGATTTGCATCGGACCCCATAGCCCATCCGACGCAAATGGCTTGATTATTATTAAAAAAAATTAATTTCAACAACAATTCAAGGAAAACAATCAGATCTGCCATGTTAAGTATTACAAATCCGTATTTCACCACACTAAAAAATACAAATCCGTATTTCACAACAAAAAAAATACAACAAAATCGGAAAATGTCGCCCAAACCGCCAGAAGCACATTGGAAACCGCCGGGAAAGGTCGCACAGAATCTATTAATATCGAGAACTGAAAAAAAAAATGAAGTGGGAGAAGATGTTGAAATCAGAAACAACAAAACAAAAATTTTAATTCACAATAAAATAACAAATATTTCAAGATCTAACCCACAACAAAACAACAAACATTTAAAGATTTAACCCAAAATAAACAAAAAGTGAACGAGAAGACCTTGTAGCGCCTATGAAGGCGAGAATTTCATATGATTCTTCATCTGGAACCCTAGCCCCCAATGCTAGAGCAACCTAACCGAACCGCCACCCTTTCAAAGCGGCGTATGTGCCTTTTTCTCGCTTTCTTTGTTTTCGGGGCTTTGTAGAGAAACTTGGGGATTCTTTTATCGTCGACGTGCCTTTTGTCGTCGCTCGATCTTCTAGGGAAAGAAGAAGAAGGGGAGGGAGAGAATGGCTTATTAGAGATAGATGGGAAGATTGAAGAAGGGGAGAGAGCGGCGGTTAGAGAGATAAAAAAAGAAAGTTTTAGGGTTAGAGAGAGCGAGAAAGTGTGAGGGATTGAGGGTTACTCGAAAATAAAAGGGGAATTAGTTATGATGTGCGTCGGATGACACGTATGATCCGACGCAAATCACCTAAGCCCAATGATTTGCGTCGCACGTCAAAGATGTTCAATGCAAATCGTTTGTTATTGTGCCCCATTTGCTTTAGTTATTTGCATCGAACATAGAACAACATCCGAAGCACATGATTCTCTCACCCATTTGCTTTAAGTATTTGCGTTGGATGCACCTCAAAACCGACACACATGAACCATGATTTGCATTGCATTCATTATGTATCCAAGGCAAATGATATGGCCCTAGCCTTCTGCATCGGTGCTCCAGTTGTTCGACGCAATTTAGGAGACACAAATCAACGTTTTTCTACTAGTGGCAGTCTCCTTTTTCATGCATGACCAGCAAAAATTCACCTTCAGATCCTTGTAAAGCTTATCACCACTAGGATGAATAGAATAAGGAGTGTTGTGAGCCGCCTCAAGGATCTTTTTCTTGAGTTCACCATCATTAGGCACACAACAACGCCCCATGAATCTCAAACTACCATCAGCACAGATCTCAAAATTCTCAGCCTAACCCTGCACCTTTGCTTCACGAATTTTCTTGAGCTTCAGATCACCTCTTTGCACTAGTGGAAAATTAAGGAAGGGCTGCGTTTTTTGCCAGCAGCCCTTTCCATAGCAGCCCTTCATTAGATAAGAAGGGCTGCGATTAAGGCCAAAAACGCAGCCCTTCTAAGTTTGAAGGGTTGCGTTTTCGGCATAAACCGACCCTTCTTTTTAACCGAAGGGTGCGGTTTTAAGCATGAACCTGACCCTTTTTAAGTGAAGGGCTCGCGGTTTAAGCTTAAAACCACTGACCCTTCAAATTCGGTTTTTTTAAAATAGAATTAAATCGCCCCCCATCCCTTATTGCGGCCCATTTCAAGACACCCCCCACCCCAAAGACCCCCCACCCCAAGACCCCCCGCACCCCTCACCCCCCCCCCCGCACCCCCGCACCCCCACCCCAAAGACCCCCCCCCCCACCCCCGCACCCCCACCCCCCCCCCCCCCCCCCGCACCCCCCCCCCCACCCCCCACCCCCCCCCCCGCCCCCCCCACCCCCCCGCACTCCCACCCCCCCACCCCCACCCCGCCCCACCCCCCCCCCCCCGTCGACCCACCCCACCCCCCCACCCCCCCCCACCCCACCACCCCCCCCCCCCCCCCCCCCCACCCCCCCCCCCCCACCCCTGCCACCCCGCCCCCTGCCCCCCAGCCCCCCCCCCCCCGCCCCCCCGCCAAACCCAGCCCACCCCCCCCCCCACCCCCCTGCCACCCCCGCGCCCGGACCACCACCCTCGCCCCCCCCCCCCACCCCCCGCCCCGCACCCCCCCACCCCATGGCAGCCTCCCCACCCCATCCCCCACCCAAAACCTCCCTTCGACACAAAAAAAGACCGAGCAAATTGCAATAATATATATATGACAAGTTTTGTTAACGTAATAATTAACTTTAAATATGTATATATTTAATAATGTAAAAAGTGTACATAGAATTGATACAAACTAGTAGATGTATCATAAGCAATCATCACAAATGTGGGACGCCAACTTATCCCGAACTTCATGTAATTTGTATGTGGTGAAAGGCCCTCAAACGTGGTGTGTTATTCATATAAACGTTGCAAAACAACCAAGGAATAAACACATAATATAAGAATTCAATCATTTACCGTAGTTAGTAGTTCTAAAAAATGACATATACCTTCCCGAAATTCAATCAAAAACAAATGCAAGCCTAAAACTCTATACACCAGTTATATTATACCTTATATTATCATTTTCAAAAAGAAAATGGAGTTAAATGACTCGAGAAACATGAATTGGAGGCGAAAAGGCAAAAATAGGGCTAAAATCACATTTATGTTCCCGATATACAACCAACAACAAATGCACGCCTAAGAATCTACATAATAGTTACATTATACCTCATATTATCATGTTCAAAATGAAATTGGGGTTAAATGAAGCGATAATACGAATTGGACGCGAAAAGGCAAAAATAGGGCTAAAATGCCCTTTTCGTTCCCAAAATTCAACCTACAACAACTGCAAACCTAAAAATCTACACAATAGTTACATTATGCCTCATATTATCATGTTCAAAATGCATTTGGGGTTAAATGACTCGATAAGTACGATTTGGAAGCAAAAATGCAAAACTAGGCCTAAAATGACCTTTTCGTTCCCGAAATGCAACCAACAACAAATGCAAGCCTAAAACTCTACACAATAGGTACATTATACCTCATATAATCATGTTAAAAAATAATTACAAATTGGAGAAATTACACGCACTGAGTTTATGTCTCATGATTTATCGACCTTCCGCCGTTTCTTAGGATCCTCAAGTACATGTATCCCTTCCGTGTGATCTACACGCATATAGTTCTCCGACATATTCACATCATCTTCCACACTATTTTCAGGATAGGTAAAAGGGGGGAGGTCCTCAAATGCATCATATTCTTTCTCATTATCAACATCACCAATACCGAGGATACTCCTTTTACCAGGTACAACAATTGACCACTTATTATCAGCAGGATCAGTTACAAAAAAACTTGCTTAACTTGTGATGCAATTACAAATGGCTCCTCAGTTTCACGTAGACGACTAAGGTCAACAAGAGTGAATCCGCAAGGATCATCTTTTCTTACGCAACATCGATTATCGTCAACCCACTTGCAACACAAGAGGCAAATATTAAAAGTACAGTAGTCCAGCTCCCATATTTCTTCTATTCTCCCATAATAATTGCTTTCAGCATGTACAGGCGACTTATCCTTCGAGCTTGTGTATTGTGTAGCTGACGCCGCAAGTGAAACACCACTATTTTGTTGCGATGTTGACTTCAGATCTTGACGTTCAGTCCAAAACGTATACCCATTAATATCATAACCCTCATAAGAGCGTACGGCTTCACGAGGACCAAATGCTAACCACTTGATCGTTTCAGAACACTTTCATCCAAATCATTCACTACTCGTTTATGAAACCAATCAATGAAAGTCTTGTTATGCATTTGCGTCAATGCCCTAACTCCTTTTCCAGGATTGCTAACACGTAATTCCTTCATATGTTCATTTAAATAAGGATGGACAGCTGCTACGTGATGCAATACAAATAAGTGAGCTTGTTTACGCTTTTATACGGAAGGTGTGATCAATTTTGAACCAATTGTGCCCTTGCCCTCAAGTCTGCCCTCGTGTCGGGATGTCGGAAGTCCAACAGGATCAACACTAGCAAAATACTCAGCCACAAAATTACTGATCTCTTCACCCACAACCCCTTGAATTATACTACCTTCTGGTTGTGCAGGATTCCGAACTTTATCCTTCAAAGTGCCCGTATATCTCTCAAAAGGATAGCACCACCTCAAAAACACTGGACCACACAGCTTAATTTCTCGAACTAGATGGACAATGAGATGGACCATAATGTCAAAGAATGCGGGGGGAAAAAAATCTCAAATTTGCATAGAGTTTCAACTACTCTGGCCTGCAAGGAATCGAGGGTCGACGGTTCTAGGACTTTGCTGCATATTGTATGGAAAAATGAACAAAGTTCGGTAATGGTGTGCCTCACATGCTTTGGAAGTATCCCACGAATTGCAATCGGTAAGAATACTTGCATCATGACATGACAATCGTGAGATTTCATACTCGATAACTTCAATTCACCATTTAAGGTAACAAACCGCTTCATATTCGATGAGTAGCCAGTTGGGACCTTAATGCCATACAATGACTCGCAAAAAATCCGTTTCTCTACACGTGACATCGTGTAGCAAGCTGGTGGCAAATAATTCTTCTCCGAATCCTCCACCTTCTTTTTACTTTTCTGAGTTTCATCATCAACCCTTTCCTCCACTACTTTCTTCTTCCTTCCGTCCCCTTTTCGAGCCCACAACTCGGTCGAAGCCCCTGTTTTTCCAAGTAAAGTCGTGACGCCTTAACATCTTTTGTCTTGCCCGGAATATTCATAAGTGTCGCAAGAATAGCTTCACAAACATTCTTCTCTATGTGCATGACATCCAAACAATGTCTGACCTTTAGATCTTTCCAATATGGGAGTTTCCAAAAAATGGACTCTTTTTTCCATAATCCCGTAGGTCGATCAACCTCACTAGCAGGTTTACCAAAGATTGTTTCAATGCCCTTCACCTGATTATAAACTTCAGTACCAGTTAATGGTCTATGAGCAACTTCTTCTTCAACCGTCCCATCGAATGCCTTCTTCTTAAACCTATAGGGATGGTCGCGTCTGAGGTGCCTTCGTGTGCGCATATACACATGTTTGCAGCCCTTAAGGTGTGTAGATTTCATGTCATCTACACAAATTGGGCAGGGTTGTTTTCCTCTCGTCTTATACCCAGATAAGTTCCCATAAGCTGGATAATCGTTCATAGTACAAAAAAGCATGGCACGCAGAGTGAACATCTCATTAGCATACGCATCAAATACTAACACTCCTTCGTTCCACATCTTCTGTAAATCTTCAACAAGCGGCTGGAGGTATACATCAATGTCATTTCCAGGTTGTTTGGGCCTCGATATAAGAAGCGACAGCATCATGTACTTGCGTTTCATGCACAACCAAGGAGGCAAGTTATAAACCACTAAGACCACTGGCCATGTACTATGCTGCGAACTGAGATTGCCAAAAGGGTTCATGCCATCCGTACATAATCCAAGCCTCAGATTCCTATCCTTATTACCAAATGCCTTATGCACCCTGTTGATACTTTTCCACTCAGGCGAATCAGCCGGATGCTTGAGCAGATCGTCTTTCTTCCTACGATCTGCATGCCACCTCAAATTCTTCGCATCTCCTTTAATTGAGAACATGCGCTTAAATCTAGGTATTATGGGTAAATACCACAACACCTTAGCTGGTGGTCCTTCACTACCTCCAGCTCCTTCACGCTTGTACCTCAACAATCCACAACGTGGACACTCATGTAAATGCTCATACTCATTACGATAAAGCACACAATCGTTAGGACAAGCATGTATCCGCTCGTACTCTAAACCGAAAGGACACATCAGTTTCTTCGCATAATAGTACCACTTTTGCAGTTCATTTCCATCAGGGAGCATATCAGCTAAAACTTCCAACAACGATGTGAAACTAGAGTCCGTCCAACCAGCTTTCGACTTAATGTTGAATAGTGTTATCACCGCGGAAAGTTTGGTGTACTTTGTACAACCTGGATACAACGGCTTTTCAGCAGCCTCAGACATAGACTCAAAAATACGAGGTCGTTTACACGACTGATCTTCAACCTCGTGTATCATCTCGTCTACCCGATCCCTATCATCATCTGCAAACTCATCATCCAAATTCTCATCCCCGAACTCATCATCCTTCTTTTCTTCACATACATCGTTCATTACTCTAGAGCTTCCTATATACTTCCCCTGCTCACCATGCCAAACCCATACGTGGTATTGAGGCCTAAACCCACGACGAAAGACATGCTCCCTAACCACATGTATACTACTAACCTTGCTCACATTTCTACAATCGAAACAAGGACAATAAAAGTCGACTGCTCCAGAGGATGTTTGATATTGTAATGCCGTTGTACAGAATTCCGAGACCCCTTTCACAACCTCAATCGATTCACGACTACCATACATCCAAGTACGATCCATCTCATTTAAGAAGACCTCTAATAATTAAACACAACCATTCATTATAATGCATCAATCATTATTTAAGTACATACACTCACATATCATCATATCACACACGTATAGAGCAATGTAAGATAGTGACATGTTCAATTGTATGCATGCAGCCGAAGGTCCTTATCACTCCAACCTAACCCATCCTTGGACGTCTAATCTCACTAGTAAAATGTGTGCCAACTTTTCAATTCTAAGGAAAATCCGGCAGCATTTCCCTACAGTTCTCCAAGTACACAATGTAGATAATTGCTTATCTACATATGTACCCAGAGAACAATGTAGAGAAACGATGAGCCAAGATTTTCCTCAGAATTGAAAAGAAGACACACATTCACCACCTAAGTGAGATCAAACGTCCAAGAACAGTCCCAAACCGGGGACTATTCAAGACTTACTCCTAATGAGTAAGTCTTGAACGGGTATCTAGGCATATGATGACAATTCAAACAACTTGTAGATTTCATAGCTAAATTACATTGCGTTTTCATACAATCTCATATCAAGAAATATACATACATTATAAGAAATACATATATATATATCAATAAATTATCATAACTTAATCAAATTGAATCACATGACAACTTTGTCTCATCAACAAATTAAATCAAACAAAAAAGACAACGAAATTAAACTAGTTACCTCTTAACACCAATGATAAGCAATGAAGAGAGTAGAGATAGTTGGAACTTTATTTGCCTTCCTAAGCCTCTTCTTCCTACAATTAACAAAACCCACATTGCACATTAATCATTTAATTCAATTAAGAAAAACAAAACTAACTTAAAAATATTAATTCATACTTAACTAAGCAAAAAATTAGCTAAACCCAAGAGCTAGCAATGAAGAAAGAGTAGGGCAGTGGTGGTGGTAGTTGTTGTTGCCGCTTGTGGGTGGTGGCGCTGCGTAGTGGTGGAGGAGCTCCACACCCGAAACCCACTCAAATGGTGGAGAAGAGAAGAGAAAAGAAGAGAAGAGAAGCTAAGAGAAGAGAAGAGAGGTGAAGAAAGAGAAGGGTTGTGGTGGTGAAGCGATGTGGGTGCTCCGGCGTCAGGGCTCCGGTGATGGGGCGTTAGGGTTAATGTGCGAGTGAGTGAGAGGGATGGAGGGGTTTTTCGCTCGTCAAATGCGTGTAAGGGAGGGAAATTTAGAAAATATGTCTACCTACTGTGTGTGTGCGCGCAAAACTGGAGATATGGGATGGGATCAGAAGGGCTGCGGTTAGTCTAGAAAACGCAGCCCTTCGTTTATGAAGGGTTGCGGTTTTCAGGCTAACCGCAGCCTTTCATTAGTAGGGTTGCGGTTAGCCTCAAAACCGCAGCCCTTCATATTGCATGAAGGACTGCGATTTCTTGTTAACCGCAGCCCTTCTTGCGCAGCCCTTCCTTTTTTTTCCCCTAGTGTTGCTTGCTCCTCAACTCTTGGAACAACTCGGGCTCGACACTCATAGAACCCAACAACACAGCCACAAATCCTCGAGGTACCACCTCAATATCAAACTTCTGGAACTCATCACATAAGTCTTTAGGCAAAAACATGGCAGGATTTAGAGAGTATTTTGACTTTCGACTTAGAGCATTTGTTACCTTGTTAGCCTTACCCTCATGATATTCCATAGTCAACTTATAATCCTTGATAAGCTCTAACCACCTTTGTTGCCTCATATTCATATCACGCTGAATGAAGATGTACTTCAAACTCTTATGGCCAGTATACACCTTACATGGAACACCATACATGTAGTGTCACTAAATCTTAAATGCAAATACCACCGCTGCTAACTCGAGATCATGAGTAGGATAGTTCCTTTCGTGACCTTTCAATTGCCTCGAAGTATAGGCTATAACATTACCCTGTTGCATCAGAATACAACCCAAACCATTCTTGGAAGCATCACTATAAACCTCATACTCCACTCCTTCAGATGGCAAAGTAAGAACTGGAGCAGTTTACAATAGTGACACTCTCCTTCAACTCTTGAAAAGCCTTTCCACAATCTTCTGACCACAAAAACTTGCATTCTTTTTTCATCAGCTTGGTCAACGATTGCGCAATTTTGGAGAAATCTTGGACAAATCGCCGATAATAAACAGCAAGGCCTAGGAAATCCAAACCTCAGACACATTCTTCAGACTCTCCCATTCAACTACAACCTTGATCTTGGAAGGATCAACTTAAACCCCTTCATTACTAATCACATGGCCCAGAAATGCAACTTCTTTCAATCAGAACTCACACTTGGACAGTTTGGCAAACCATTTTTGCTTTCTCATAACATCCAAAACCAATCTCGAGTGCTTCTCATGCTCACGCTCATCCTTAGAGTACACCAGAATGTCGTCGATGAAAACAACAACACAAGTATCTAGGAACTCATGGAAGGAACGATTCATCTGATCCATAAATACCACACACTAGTGGAAAAACAAGGAAGGGCTGCGGTTTTTAGCCGCAGCCCTTCACAACGAAGGGCTGCGGTTTAGGCCAAAAACGCAGCCCTTATAAGCTTGAAGGGCTGCGTTTTCGGCTTAAACCGTAGCCCTTCACATTCAAATTTTTTTAAAAAAAAATAAATTGCACCATCCACCCCCCCCGCCCACCCGGCCCCAAAGACACCCCACCCCCTACCCACCCCAAAGACCCCCCACCCCCTCGCCCATCCCCCGCCGCCCAAAGACACCCCACCCCCCCCCGCCCACCCCAAAGACCCCCCCCCCCCGCCCACCCCGGCCCCAAGTACACCCCACCCCCTACCCACCCCAAAGACCCCCCCACCCCCCGCCCACCCCCCGCCCACCCCAAAGACCCCCCACCCCCCGCCCCCCCCCGCCCCCCCCTCACCCCCACCCCCTTCCCACCCCAAAGACCCCCCACCCCCGCCCACTCCCCGCGCCCCGCACACCCCACCCCCGCCCACCCCAAAGACCCCCCCACCCAAAACCTCCCTTCGACACAAAAAAAAAAAACCATCAAATTGCAATAATAATATATGACAAGTTTTTGAACGTAATATAATAATTAACTTTAAATATGTATATATTTAATAATGTGAAAAATGTACATAGAATTAATACAAACTAGTTGATGTATCATAAGCAATCATCGCAAATGTGGGACGCCAACTTATCCCGAACTTCATGTAATTCGTCTGTGGTGAAGGCCCTCAAACGTGGTGTGGTATTCATATAAACCTTGCAAAACAACCAAGGAATAAACACATAATATAAGAATTCAATCATTTACGTACCGTAGTTAGTAGTTCTAAAAATGACATATACCTTCCCGAAATTCAATCAAAAACAAATGCAAGCCTAAAACTCTACACACTAGTTATATTATACCTTATATATATCATATTGAAAAAGAAAATGGAGTTAAATGAAGCGATAAGTACGAATTAGACGCGAAAAGGCAAAAATAGGCCTAAAATGCCCTTTTCGTTCCCAAAATTCAACCTACAACAATTGCAAACCTAAAAATCTACACAATAGTTACATTATGCCTCATATTATCATGTTAAAAATGAATTTGGGGTTAAATGACTCGATAAATACGATTTGGAAGCGTAAAAGGCAAAAATAGGCCTAGAAATGACATTTTCGTTCCCAAATATATGCTTTCCAGCATCCCCCGCCCTCCCCCACCCCATGCCCAGCCTCCCCAACCATCCCCCATCCCCCGCCCAAGCACCCCCACCCCCTACCCACCCTCCACAAGCCCTCCCCCACCCCCTACAATCACATTTTACAACACAAAATAGAAGAGAAATTAAATAAAACAAAGAGGAGAGAGAGTGAGAGGGGAATTACCGACAATGCAGTAGTGGTGGTGGTGGTGGCGTCAAGGCGCGCTGAGAGAAGAGAAGAAGAAGGAGCTCAGGCAACGCTGAGAGAAGAGAAGAAGAAGTGTGCACCGGCGATGGGACGACGCTCCGGTGATGTGTCGGTGCTCCGGTGATGGCCGTTAGGGCAGTGCGAGTTAGTGTGAGTGTGCGAGTGAGTGTGAGGGAGAGGGGTGAGCTGAGTGTGCGAGGGAAATTTGCGAGTGAGTGCTACTGTGTGTTGCGCGCAAAACTCACAGGTTGAAATGGGCGGGATAGGAAGGGCTGCGCTTATCCTATAAAACGCAGCCCTTCGTGTATGAAGGGATGCGGTTTCTAGGCTAACCGCAGCCCTTCACATAAAGGGTTGCGGTTAGCCTTAAAACCGCAGCCCTTCATATTGCATGAAGGGCTGCGGTTTTAAGTCTAACAGCAGCCCTTCACAAAAAGGGATGCGGTTTCCTTGGAAACCGCAACCCTTCATACAAGAAGGGCTGCGTTTTTAATAAAACGCAACCCTTCTTGCGCAGCCCTTCCTTTTTTTTCCCCTAGTGACAGGAGCATTCGTGAGACTAAAAGGCATCACCTCGAATATCTTGTTTCTCACGGGAATCTGATGGTAACCATACCTCAAATCAATCTGGGAAAATACTCCAGCACCATTCAACTGATCAAACAGATCCTCAATTTGAGGCAATAGGTACTTATTCTTTATCGTTACCTTAGAAGCAATAGGAATATGGGGAACATCATCAAGTAATTCATCTGCAGAATCCTCATGAACCAACTCATCAGTGGGTACCAAAATTTTAGGAACAATGTTAACATTCTTCGGAGTAAAAAAAGGATACACATCCTCAAAAAATTTAACATCACGAGAAACAAAAAAATCTTCGGTATCAAGATAACAATTTCCATCCCTTCTTACCAAAAGGGTAGCCCTAGAAACACACTCCCAACTACGACTTGCAAATTTATCTCTCTTAGTCTTTTGATTCTGAGGAAAACAAAGACAACCGAAGGTGCGAATAGCTTCATAAGCCGGAGAAAAACTGTCAAAGGGAGATTTATTGTCCAATAGAGGAGAAGGAGTTCAATTAATCAAGTGTGCGGCAGTAAGAACACTCTCACCCCAAAAATAGATACTCCCTCCGTTCCGAATTAAATGCAACAAATCCACTTTTGCACTATTCACACTTTTTACTTTGACTAAGATTTGTGATTTATACATAATCAAAAATATAGTCAAGTGAGATCTTGTTAGATTCATCTCGTGACGTATTTATAATTTTTACTTATATGTAATTATAGATATTTGTGGTCAAAATAATACCTCGACATGCGTAAAAGTGGATTTGTTGCATTTAATTTGGAACGGAGGAAGTAGGAAGGTTGGCCTGAAATGTCAAAGCGCGCCAAAGATTAAAAATATGTTGGTGCTTCCGCTCCACTCGCCTATTTTTATGAGGAGTGGCAACATAAGAGATTTGAAACAGAATTCCATTAGCAGAGAAAAAAAAAATCAAGCAAACAATTAAATTCAGTACCATTATCACTTTGAACCACTTAAATTGTTTGATAAAATTGTTTATTAACAATAGCCATAAAAGTCATAAACATTCGAAAATCTGAGTTTTATCCTCCATCAAATATATCCAAATAGCTCTAGAGAAATCATCAACAATAATTTAAAAATATCGTGCCCCACAAGAAGAAACATGTCTAAAGGGGCCCCCCACAAGTTACATCGAATTCTCTCAAATATCATAGTAGCTCTATTGTCACTCAAAGAAAACTTGTCTCTAGAATGCTTAGCACAGTAACAAATTTCACATGCTTTATTCAAACTACCCTTGTGACCACAAAGAGGGGGAAGTAACTTCAATACTTTGTCTGAAGGATGGCCCATTCGTTGATGCCAGAGATCAAACTCAGAAGAAACACCATTCACTGAAACCAACTGCACTATGTCACCTCCATTGAAATAGTAAAGTCCATCCTGTCTACGACCCGTTCCAATCAGCTCTGTCGCATGGTCTTGTATAGCACACATAGAAGAGTTAAATTGTACAATGTAGTTTAAATCATGAGTCAGCTGAGTAACAAAAAGCAAACTACAACTGAACCGAGAACCAAAAGAACATCAGTAAGAGTAATAGTATCTGACAATCGAACAAGATCCTTTTGAGTGGCAACAATAGAATCCCCATTAGGAAGACCAACAAGACAAGGAGCAATATGAACAATATCAAACATCCAAGACATCTCACCAGTGACGTGGTGAGTAGCACCAGTAGAATTAAACTTACCACTCAAACAGTCATCAGAAATTTTTATAGTACCAAAAAGCCCAGTAAGAGCTTTCCATTAGTCAGGTGTAAATAAGGAATATGAGGTGACAGAAGACGATGATGAAGAAGCTTCTGAATAGGAAGCACCCACGACAGTAAAGGCGTGGGCTTCGACTGTGCCGCCACGACCACTGCCAGCACGAGGACGAGAGTCACCACTCGAGCCAACAATTTCAAAGCAATTCGCAATCTCAATGACCATTTTTCTTGCAATGAGAACAAACAATAGTGACCAAACACTGAGAAGCTTCATGGCCAACTTTGTGATAGTGGCTGCAAGTGGGCCTCTTCGACAGTCCACTACCACGGCCTGCACCAGTCCTGACTGCTTAACCAAGGACATCAGTAGGCTTCTTGTCAGGGGTAGGTTTGGCGGGTCGTACGCGCTCCTCTTGAATAACGAATTGATACGCACAGTCAAAAGAAGGCAAAGGTTCACTACACAATTAATCGGGGTGCGAAGACGGCCATAATAAATCCGAGTAAAGACCCATTAAAAAATCATGAAGCTTTTGAGTTTCTCGACGTTCTTCGTGTAAAGAACCAGTCGTGCAAGCATTACGACATGTACAGGGAATTAGAGGCACATGTTTAGACAATTCTTTCCACAAAACATTAAATTTGCCATAAGAAGTAAAAAACACTAATTGTTTAGGTTTGTTCCGATCTAGCAATAGCCAATTTTATTTGATGAATTCGAGGGCCGTTAACGGTTGCAAAACGAGTTTTAAGATGATCCCAAAGATATTTTAACTTGTGAAATTTAGTTAACATACCTTTATCTTCGGGTCAATGGTGTTCATGATCCATGAAGCAAATTACATGGCGTAAATTGTAGTCGAATCCGACAAAGTATAAGGAGCGGTGGTTGCGATTATGGTGTCGTCTAGAAAGCCGAACTTGTAGCGAGCCTCGAGGGTCAACTGAATATCACCTGCCCCATTGTCATAGTTGTCAGCACGAAGGTGAGTCTATTGCCAGTACCAAGGAAGAATGGATGTGTAATGTCAGTTTTTGAAGGAGTTAATGACTCCGGCGACTGTTGGTCGCCAGGCATGGTAGGTTAATTTTTTTTTTTGTGATTATGGTGCCGATACAATGTAAATAATAATAGGGTAAAATTCATCTTTCTCATTGATGCCATAACTAGGGGTGTTAACGAGTCGAACCGAGGCCGAACATGTCCAGACTCGTGAGGATTTGAGGTTCGGCTCGGCTCAAGCTCGTCGAGCTCAATAAATTTGGGCTCGGCTCGAGCTCGAAAGGATAAAACCACAGCTCAGCTCGAGGCTCGGCTCGAGAATTTAAAATTTTTATATTAAAAAAAAAGGTTCAACATAGACGATAGTCATCAGGATTTTGACAAAAGTAAAGCCCAAATTCTTTTTGCTAAACACTTTACTATAGATGTCAAGAGTCACGCCTACTAAATAGACAAGGCCCAACTTCCATATGAATATTTAAACCATCTCCTTGTGCGTTTTTATTACAACAGGTTCCCCCCTTCCCTTTTTCCTTCTTCGATGTGGGATATCTGCAGTTTCCACAATACAATTCAGCTTCACGTACAACAAACATAGAGCTGTAAAGATTTCCTCAAAAAAAACACATAGAGCTTTAAAGATCAGAAGCATGTGCTGGTGCTGCAAGTTCTTTTTTTATATTCAATATTTAATATTGCTGCCATAATGCCATTGTGTTGTAATTTGTTCAATATTTAGTTAAGTGAAGGCAAAAAATATATAAACAAATTGCGGACTTTATTAATAGTCCAACAATACAAGATAAGACAATCCAAATAAGAAGTTTAGTGAAATGGTAGTAAGATTTTATAGAGAAAATAAGGTTGTTGTTTACGTTCTCTATCGATGTGGGACATTACTATTTTACATAAAACGATCTAAAATATTTTCGAACTTGTTCACGAGCTTTCGAGCCGAACCTAAGGAGGCTCAGGCTCGGCTCGTTAAGGTCTCGAGCCAATCCCGAACTCGAGTCGAGCCCTCTCAAGCTGAGCTTTGACCGAACCGAGCTCGAATAGTTTGCGAGCCACCCTGGCTCATTAGCAGTTAGCACCCCTAGCCATAACAATATATATAGAGATTACAATAAGGAAACTTTGGGAACAAAGAACTCTATTAATAGGGAACTTTCCTTTACATGTTTGTACTTGAAAAAAGAATCGTTCCCTATAAATTGCTTGAACTTGTACTTATGTATTGAATCTTTTCTATTCTTCACGTTTAAAAGCAAAATTGCAGTCTGAAGCGCCATCTATTCCTTAAGCAATTATTGACATGCCGTTGGAACCTTGTGGTATTAGGTGGCGATATTAGCTCATATCAAAACTAGTTAATCAATAGTCTTTGCTCATCCACATTTGTACCTTCGTAACTTGATTTGGATATTCTTTCCAATGCTTTTCTTGCCTGTAAAACAAATGACAAAAGAAACTACTGCTATGAGAACTATATATAATGTTGATCTTTCATGTACAAATTGAAGTGAAAGCTTAAAATGAAAACAAAATGATTAGCAACAGATGTTGAAAAAGATGCGAGGAAGACATACCGCCTCTTCCCAGTTTGTACAAGTTGTTATGATAGCTAGAAGCGTTGTTTGCACAAAGGCACCAAAGAGAATTCCGATCCAGAGGCCTCTTCCCCTCATATGCACCCAGAAGCCTAATAACGCGGCAATTGGAATTCCGAAAAGATAGAATGCAGCAAGATTTACAATAGCACCTATATGTTGCCAGCCACATCCCCTAGCAACACCTGATATTGCAGTAAACGGATCTTTAACTACAAGAGCCAGACGTAACAAATTCCCTAAAAATATACTCCCTTTGTGCGGAATTAATTATCATGTTGTTACTACTATATTATGAAATGTGATAACTTATCACAAACCATTATCGTGTACGTGATCGAGTGTTAAAGCAAAGTTTTGAACACATACCCGAAAGAACACCTTGTAGGCTGTCTATTATAACACTGACACAGACCAAAGGAGCCATTATGGTGACATAATCGACAACATCCATCTCATTGCTGAAAGTGTAGCCAAAAATTCTCCGTGTAGTAAACAGGACTGAGCAAACAACAAGACCATTTGCCACAGCAATCACCACAACTCCACAAGCAGCTGTACAAGCTCCTTGTGGGTTTCCAGCCCCAAGTTCATTGGATACTCTAGTGCTGTACATGAATTAGAAAAAATTCAGTCATCAAGTTAAAACTTGAGTTATAAGTACTATAGTTTGTTCAGAAGCATACCTTGCAGCAGCTCCGACTCCATAGGGTATTGCATAGAGAGTTGAGATAGTTGTCAAGCTGTTATATAAAAGAGTAAAATTAGTGTTATTGTAAATGTAAAAAAAATTGCCTCCTTTCACTCATGTTATAGATGCAAGGATTACAATTGTTGATAAATAAAACAATACATTACCATACAGACAGAACAGAAGTCTCGAGTTGTGGATTTGGTAGAAGGCCTGATAGTAGGATCAACAGCTCAAATGACCACCATTCTAAACTGCAAACAAAATTAGTAACGTAATTTAACATAATTTTTTCAACTTCTAGCAAGTCCATAACAGTCTATGAGCAAAGGTATTCTTACCAAATCATTACAGCAGAAGGAATAGCAAAGCGGAAGAACTCCCCAATTCCATGGAACAATTCCATGGAGAGTGGAGAACGAGTTGCTTCACATGAAGAAGAGAATTTCATGTATAAAGCCAGAAAAAGTACATTCAACCAATATGATATGCCCATTGCAATAGCGGCTCCAAGGTTTTGAAGCCCGGATTTGAATACCAAAGCCCAACAAATGGGTATGTGGAAGCACAGAGTGGCGCAGGAGCTTACAACCATAGGCATGACCAAACTTTGGGATTGGAAGAACCGAACAAGAGGTTGCAGAACAGCATAAGCAAAGAGGGCCGGCAAAAGGTATATTGAGAATCTCCCGGCTTCATGTGATATTGAAGGGTCTTGGCCAATGAAATAGAGGATTTTCCCCATGTTAGCCCATAGGACAGAGAGCGGGATGCAGACTAATGTGAGTGAGAAAATGGCTGTGTATGTTTGTGTTCCTAGTTTCTTGTACTGTTGTGCTCCATAAGCTTGCCCACTTATGGTCTCTAACGCGCTTGCCATCCCTAGCTGTGTACAAGTGCAATCAAGGAGGACATTAGTCTCCAGAGTACATCTAATTAATGAAAGAAAGTAGACAGTAATATTTTAGATGTTCCTACCAATTTCATTGAACTCAACATCATGAACTTTGTGAATCTTAAGCAATATATATTGAAAGATCACATCAAATATCATCACCAATGGGATCACACTAGAGTGAAATCGTTGTAAAAATCCAACCTTATATCAAATCCATTGTGGAAGGCAGCATCTTATAATGCATTCAAGTCTCTAATGATTGTAAGAGGTACATCGTTTTTCTAATGGCTGTGGGTTCATAAGGAGCCATGAAGGGTGACATAATGGGATAAAATTCACAATAATCTAGCTATTTAATCAACATTGCCTTTCGAAGATCATAGAGGAAAATATTTGTGGTATTAGGACGGCAGACTATTTTATTTTTACATTCACTACATTTAGTCCCATTAATTTTGACTTTTGTCAATTCCACCGAACCATAAATCTAAAAAGTAACCAAAGTCATAATGGGGCCAACAATAAAGATAGAGGGAATATCCCTCAAAAAAAGACAGGGATATCAGGAGAAAAGCAAAAAAGGAATGAAAATAAATATAGGAAGAGAGCATTTGTCCCCAATCTTCAATATGCAATTTAATTATTATCAGTCAAAACTATAGATGTGTAATGAACTTGCTCAATTTGGTTCCAAGTACTGTATAATTTGCAAATCATCCACCATTTTGTCCAATAGAGATGACAAATTTGACTAAAATCATTGTTTTTTTCATTTTCGTGTTTTGCATGACTAAAATCATGTAACTATATCGAGTGCCATATCTTTGCTTTTCCTACAGTCTAAAAAGGGAGATAGCCAAGTCAAAAAAATCATGTGAAAACAATAAACTAGTCAAACAGATGTAGTTACTGTATACTAGTAGACAGTTGTAACTATGAAGTATATACTTGGTCCCCTATGCACAAAAAAAAAAAAAAAACAAATTACTTGGTCCCCAAGCATATCCTAATTCCTACCTACAACAGCCATGATAAGACATCAGTCTTCCACAAATGATGTTACAGTTTTTTTTTTGAGTGATGCGGAGCAAATAATATTGTAGTTGTATATTTGTATATGTTCAGGATTATTAATATTTAAGTAACTTCTAATTTTGTTAGATATTAGTATCATGTGGATATTTGCGGGTTTGGTGGTGAGATTTACTAAAAATACACTTTAAGGCCATGTTCTTTTGAAGTTATTTTAGCTGAACTGAACTGAACTTATTTTATTTTTGCTGAACTGAACTTATTTTTACTTATTTTTGCTGAACTGAACTTATTTTGGCTGAACTGAACTTATTTTTGCTGAACTGAACTTATTTTTGCTGAACTAAATTGTATTAACATAATATTATCAATACTTATTATTATAATAATCAATAAATATTAACATAATATTATCAATATTTATTATAATTAATATTTTATTATTTTATAATAATAAAAAATAAAAAGTAATAATAATAAATAATAGTAATAATAAATAATAAATAATTAATAATAAATAATAATAAACAATAAATAATAATAATAATAATAATAATAAATAATTAATAATAAATAATTAATAATAAATAATAATAATAATAATTAATAATAAAGAATTATAATAATAATAATAATAATAATAATAATAATAATAATAAATAATAAACTAAATAATAAAAACTAAATAATAAATAAAAAAATAAAAAATAAAAAAATAAAAACATAAATTAATAAAAAAATAAAAAAAATAAAAAAATAAAAAAAATAAAAAAATATTAAAAATATTAAAAATAAAAAATAGAAATTTATTGTTATTATAATTATAATATTAATAATAATTACAATATTAATAGTAATATTAAAAAAAAAAAAATCACAACATTAGACAAGATCGAACTTATTTTCTTTGAACCGAACTTATTTTTTTGAAATTTGAACTTATTTTTTCCGCACTCGAACTTATTTTTACTTATTTTTGCTGAACTGAACTTATTTTTACTTATTTTTGCTGAACTGAACTTATTTTTACTTATTTTTGCTGAAAATAAGTCCAAAAAAATAGGGCCTAACTCTATTTTAGTAGGAATACCACCACTTTTTAGCCAACCCGACAAAGTTTTTTTTAGAGTGTGCTTTAATTTTTGCCAGTAGCAGCAAGCCGTCAAATTTATTATTTATTGAGAGCAAGAGTTGTGATCTTGTCCCACTAACAAATGTATAAATTAAACCGCCGCTCAATCTCTCGAATAGCAATATTCTACATAAATCAATTTCTATATTCACAAAATCCTTTATACCAACTATGATAAATGTCTCGATGTCAAAAAAAAAAAACCTATGATAAATGTTTTTGCATATTACTACTTCCACCAGTAATGTTGTGGCCACTAGAAAACGATGACTTGCAACTCGGCAAGGTACATCTTAGTCAATAAGAAAAAAGTCTTCCTGCTGCCAATGCTAAGATATTCTACCTCCGTTCTTTTTCTATTGCAACAATACAGTTTTCTGGCTTGTCAATACACAACTTTAACTATTAATATTTTTAATTATTTTTTAGTAAACACTATACAAATTTGATATTTTGAAAGTATAAATTGACACGAATCTAACAACATCCCCCATGACATTTTTCCTTGCGTAAAAATCACAAGAGATAGTACAAGGGTGGAGAGTAAATAATGTAAAAATCTCATTATTGCAATAGAAAAAGAATGGAGGAAGTAGTTGGTATCAATTAGTCACACTTTTTTATGTCAATTTTTCAAAAATAAAATCATAATTATTTTTATGCTCCTCAAGCCTAAACTACCATTATCTCCCCCCACCAAATAAAGTATATACTATAAATCTATCATGTTCTAGTCATGGGTGGTGCTAAGCACATGCGACATAGGCGACCGCACAAGACCTCAAAAAATTTAGGGCCTCCAAGTACTATTTTTATATTAGATATTGACAATGCGTAAAAACATTTATCATAGTTGGTATATGACTCATATATCATATATGCATAGTTTAAGTATGATGATATGAAACGGAGGTTATATTGTTCAAAATATCATTTCTAATTATCTGATTATGGTTTTAGTTCCCTTAAATTACTCCTAAGTTGATTAACCAATCAATATTTTTAATACACTCCTGAATTAGAACTAAAGGTTGATGGCACTTCTAACACTTGAATAATTTAAAAGAATTTTTTTCACAATAATAAAATAAATCATAGGGAGAATATAACTCCTCCTTAATGGTATTGGTAAAACTATGAGTTAGTTAACTATTAAAACTTTAAAATAGATTGTATAAGGCAAGATTGTAACACATAGCTTTGCATCCTATAAGTTCTTGCCTTGATGCAAATAAATTAAAGTCAATGGAGTCCAAAGTTAAAGACACAGCTTATTCAAATGGTACCTTTGATTTTACCTTACTTATGTTAATGTGTCAATATTTTTTATTTTATAATACAAAATTTAAAACTTAAAACATCTTCGTATTTTTAATGTATCAATAAAAGAATTAATATTATCTTCATTGAATAGGGCCTCTTTGATAGATAAACTGCATGTGATTCCAGTTGTGCGTGTACGGTCTATGATGGCACGTAACACACGCGCTACATCACCGATATAAGTATTATGTCATTTTGATTTTTGAACGCTTTCTTCATTGACATTAATCACAAATTATTCGCATTACTTATTTACTTCGGTTGATAACAGATATAAGTAATTACTAGTATAATACTAATCACTTTATATGTATTGTTTTGTTAGTAAAATCTCTTATCATCTCTTGTCCAAAAAAAAAAATCTCTTATCATCCACCACGGCAAATTGATAAAGGTCGCCTAGGCATACTATCTTTGGTTTTTCATAGATGTCTATGATTACCTACAACGACATGTCATGTAATAAAAGTTTTTTTTTTTTTTTTGGTGAACATGTAATAAAAGTTTATTATACAGAATTATGACATAAAACAAATAGAAGTAATTTGAAATGAAATTGCATTAACCTGATAAGTACATGACTTTTCTTTCCAAATTACATTGAAACTCATAGCAACAACATGTCATAATGCAAAGATTACATGAAATGGAAACTATTCATCTTAACAAAAATTGTTGATTACGTTAGCTTAGTTTTGGAATGGCAATAGTTACAATTCCAAATCCTAGTTTTTTTTTTTTTTTTTCCTGAGAAGGATATGAATGCTACTATTTACTTTTTTTTTTTTTAGCAGAAACGGTACTTTTTACTTTAATTTTGTGACATCCACAAAAAACAAGTGGAGGATAGCGATTATTCTTAGTCAACTAAGTAAATTGTTTGTTGGTAGTACATAGTCTTGACCGCGCAAAACCCTCTAAATCCGAAAAGCGGTAAACAGATTAAGAAGACCATATTTATAATAATATCATTACTTTATATATGGCAAATTTATCGATTGTCAAGATTTGGCAATTTAACTAAAATATCATTCAAATACTGAGTGTTTATTTCCCATAGAATTACTCCTACTTATGGACGTCAAAACAAAAAAAAATCAGTGTGTGATTGAAACATTATTATTCACCTCCCATTGTAAAACAACAATAAAGAAATTATCTAAGGTAATTATACTTTAAACAGTTTTCCAAAACACGCCTATTTTTCAACTAGAAGATCTACCTAGAGTTATCATAGAAAGAAATCTTTCTCGAGTGTTTATAAACGATTAGCGTTATTTTAGAGAATGCCCAATAAGTGGATTTTATCTAACTTAGTTGGTAAATTATTTTGGAACGGTATCCAAGATTTCGAATCAAATACCGTTTACATTATTGGGTTTAGTCGCTGGTTAAAAAAAATGCCTAATAAGCAAAGGTTGCTTTTTGGACCGCCTCAATGAATTGGATACAAAGAAAGAGAGAAAGAGAGTTACCAGGAGGCTGAAGCCAGTGACACCAGAAAGAGAAACAGCAACAGCGGTACTAGAGAGATAAAGCTCCCCAAGATGACCGACCATCATGATGGCAATAACTTGTAACATATATTGGGACATTACAACAGCTACCATTGGACCTGCTAACCAACTTACTCTTTTCACCTCCTCTCCTATATCTTTCCATCTTATTACTATTCTTCTTTTTACCTCTTCCTCTGTTTTTGCCTCTTTCAGTAACAACCCCTCTTCCATCTTTTTTTGCTCTCTCTGATCTTCTTAGAAATTTGTCTTACGTTCTTGCTGCTCACACCCATATGTGTATATATAGGGGTTTTTTTGTTGTTGTTTTTAATAATGTAAGTCGAATAGGAATTGGATTTCTATTTCATGGAAACAACCATAGAGACCGCCTGCCAGGGGAAGAGTTTAGGTTGATAATAGCCACTTGCCCACTTCTATTATCCAATGGGTAGTTTTTTTTGTCTTTTAGTAAAAAATTTCACTTTGGTAACATAATTTTATTTTAATTACCCCCCCCCCCCCCCCCCCCCCCCCCCCCCCCCCCCCCCCCCCCCCCCCCCCCCCCCCCCCCTTTTATTTCGATGTTGTCTGGTTCATTGATTCTATTTTGATACTTCTAAGTTCTAGGCTCTAGCCTCTAGGCTTATATTTTACCCCCTACCGTCCTATATTAATCGCTACACATTCTTATACACGAAATTTTTTGAAGTAGATAAAGTGAATATAAGTTTTATTATTCTATTGTTAAAGTTGATTTGATCGAAGATAATGAGTATTTTTATAATTTGGATAAACTGTGTGGGTTCTCTAAATGGGGTGGGTGGGTGGGTGGGTGGGTGGGGTGTAAATAATCCAATTCCTAAAATTAGATCCATTCCTAAAATTGAAGTATTGTAAATAATATAGGACGATCGAATATGAAAAGTGTTGTGATTAATATGGACGGAGAGAGTATTAACTTCATTATTCTATATTTATGAAATTTTGTGAGAAATGACCTTTTATTGTTGTAATTTATGTGCTTTATGTAATATTATTTTATTTTGTTAAAGAGCAACATATATGAGACATATTATCAAAATGCCCACATATTGTAACCAGATTTTGACCAAAAGTCAAATTTTCGGTTATAAACCCTCTCTCTTTTTCCTCCCTCTTTCTGAATAGAATTCAAACCATTAAATAATTTTTTTGTCTGAAAACTAAGTTCAAAGAGGGAGAAAAAAAGCGACAAGTTGTGTATTTTTAGAAAAAAAAATTATAAAAGATGTTTTCTCACAATAATCATTGGAGAAATTGGTCGGAATGATAGCAACTATAGCTTAAGTCCAGGAAGTAACACGAACTAAAACGTATAGATTCCACTACAAAAGCTATAGTAATGGGTAAACCCATTGACACGAAACTCGTTGAAAGTGAAAGATTCTACTAGAACTACCCTATATCTTATCTTTTTTTCCCAATAAATAGAGATTATTACCAAAAGTCATAACAACACAAACTTCATACAACCTATGTTAGGGCCAACAAGGTCCCAACAAACCAACAAACTATCAAACAATGAATGCCAACAGGCTAAACAGAACAACCAAACTAGAGAATTGCAGAGAAAAGTCTAGGAATCTGGTAACACTTAGCGTACACCAGGAATTGAATCTGCCGAACAAGAACAGCTAGAGTCTTTTGTTGTTGTTGAAAATTCCTCCTGCCACAAAACATAAGTTGTAACTGAGAATGTCATTCTCTGCACCTGCTACTTGTTGGAGTTAGATTTCAATCTCTTAATCACTTGTAGTTGATCCAACTCGACATAAGATTATCCACCCCAAGGCAGAAGAATGTCAATCCAGACACCTTTTGAATATTAACAATAAAAAAAATAGATTAGATATAATCTTATCACCAGCACCACACAAACAACATAGAGGATCATGTTGAATTCCAACCTTAAGCAAATTATCACAAGTATTTAACCTGCCCATGACAACTACCCAAGTAATAAAAATGCATTTAGGAGGACCAAGAGTATTACACAAGAGCTTTTCCATTGGACATCATGATCATTGCTATAAACAGCCTTGTGAACCTTCTTAATGGAGAACTCGAAACTTTGATCAGTCTAGCACCATCAGACACATAATGCATAGATTTCAAGATCTTAACAACCTAAGATGTTTACTGAGGCACATCAAGGGTGGTAAGATTCCTATTTATGATATAGTATATGTGCACCCACTTTACCCAAACCTTATCCTTTTTTTAGCGAGGTTTCACAATAGCTTACAGAGGTCAATTTTATTCCAAGCCTCCACATTGTTTAGCAAGCACATTCTATCCCAAGCTTAAGTTTCTCTAAGTAGTACCAGATTTACCAGTCCATAGAAAGCTCTTACAAGCAGCTTGGAACAGTTGGAGAACGTATTTTAGAACAAAATAAGTATTTGGCACCAGTATGTTTGAACCCCAAACAACATTGATTTGATGAGTTGAAGCCTCCCAGCATAGGAGATCAACTTGCAATCCATCTATCAACTCTAGACAGTACCTTCTTGATAAGAGGTTGACATTGAATAATGGAAACCTTGTTAAAACTTAAAAGATATAGGGACTCCTAGGAACTTAAAAGGCATGTCACCTTTAGAAATGTGGAACTCATGTAAAATGGCCTACTGAACCTCTCTTCTAACACCTCCAAAATGTATGGAAGTTTTGGCGTGATTAGCTTAGAGACTAGACACAGAGGAAAATTGTTGAAAGTAACAAACAATTGCCTAACAGATTTGATATCCCTTCTTGAGAAGAATAATAAGTCATCAGCAAAACACACATGATGCAAATTGAGCTTCTTGCACTTAGAGTGATACTTGTATTCTTTATTACTACTTAGTGAAGCCAAACATCTGTTTAAGTACTTCATCCATACATATCACGAAAAAATAGGGAGAGTAGGGTCTCCCTGCCTAAGACCCTTCTTTCCTTCAATAGGCACAGTTATTTCACCACTCACATTGAAGGAGTAGGAAATAATAGTGAAACAAGCCATAATCCTATCAACAAAGACACGTAGAAGCCCTAACTCCAGCAGTAAGTACCCTAACAAAAAAGGTCGTTCTACAGAGTCATATGCCTTTTGCAAGTCAATTTTGGGCATACATCTTGGAGAGATATGTTTCCTACTGTATCCTTTAAGTAACTCATGGTTCAAGATAATCATGTTATCAAAATAATCCTACCCTTGATAAATGCAGATCGATTTTCACCAATCAAGTCAGACAACACATATTGTATCCTATATGTTAAGACCATAGAAATAATCTTATACGCAGTAGGAATTATAGGCAAAAGTGAAACATAAGTGCAGTTGACAATTATGGGCATAGATCCAGTCTGAAAGAAATTATTGACATCATGAGTTACACTAGAGCCAATGAGATGTCAGGAAGTTTTATAAAAATACACATTGAAACCATATATACCTAGGGCTTTGCTAGCATCCATAGCAAATAAAGCCTCTTTAATCTCCAATTCAGTAACAAGATACACAAGTGGTACTTGTTGCTGATGATTCAATTCAGGGTCTCTCTTGACAAGTTGGGGATCCAACATGGCAAGAGTATCAGCAGCAGACCCCATAAGCTTCTGGTAAAATAGCCTAACTTCCGCTGTAATCATACTCTGAGTTGAACACCTAACCCCCATCATCTCTAATCAGGAGCTAAGTGGAATTTTGGTTCATCCTTTCCTTAGCATAAGCTTGGAAATACTTAGTATTGAAATCTCTAAGAGATGTCAAAGATGCTGTGGAATTTAATTGCTATATTATTTCCTCAAATACACTCCATTTCTCCAAATCAGTTAAAATCCTTCTTTTTTCTTCAATCAGCTGAGCATATGGATTATCATAAAATTGACTCTGAATAATTGGAAGTTGTGTTATAAGCATATTCACCTTATCAGCAGTATCCTTGAAGCATTGTGTGTTAATGCTTCTCGGAGGTCTTTTAAGATCCTTGAGCCTACTCCAGATTGCAAGCAGTGTGCTAGGAGGATTTGTATTCCAAATTTCATCAACAATCTTAGGAAAATCCTCATACATAGTCCAAAGATTCAGAATTTTGAAAGCCTTCATAGATCTACTATGCTCAGAACTGGGTTTAATGAGGAGTACACAGTGGTTTGGAACACCATTTTCCATTACTTCACAAGTAACCTGAGGATAGCAGTCAAACCATGATCCATTGCCAACACTTCTGTCAATTCTAAAACAAGTTCTACTTTCCCCACTCTGATTATTGCACCATGTAAAATAGTGACCAACAATCCTGAGGACAGCTAGCTCATTCTATTGTAGACACTCCTCAAAGTTCTTAATTTCAGCTAGGTATCCCCTGTATCCTAAGTGGTAACATGCCCCTGAACATTCTTCTTAGGTACCCACTGCTTCTTAGGTTTTAGGGCTAATAGGTTGAGGGTCTTTACTCTTTAGTCACGGTATAGTTATGTCCAATGACTTGACATTTACTACAAAATTCAGGTTCCCACTCATAAACTACATTTGGTTCACACATAGTTCCATCTGGTTTTTTAACTTAAACTTTAAGGATTAAAGGCCTGGTCATATCCACTTCTATTAATAATCTAGCATATGAGATCTTAGCCTGTGAGCAAGTACATTCATCTGCAAATATGGGTTTACAAATGGTGCTACCAATCCTGCTCTATGAATCAGCTCCTTAAAAGCTAAGAGGTAATCTAGGAAGTTGAATCCACATTGGAATGACTTCAAGAATTTCATCTTGAAAACAAAAATTAGCCTCCCAACCTTTCACAATAACTGGCCTATAGCAATTGTATAGGGTCTAGAATACAACACTTCATTCCTTTCAATCATTGTTTTAAAACGAAATAGAAAATATCCCTCATTATGATAGAAAAATTTAGGCTCAACAATAGACGTCCATTGCTTGCTAATATATGTAGATGGGTCTTTCGTTGTAGGAACATCCCCCAACAACATATACTATTATAACGTTCTTCCATTTATCAACCTCATTATCAATATGGGACTGATTTAAGCAAGCTATTGGACCACCCAATTTCAGAGCTAGTAGGGTTTACAAATGTAAGTTTCATACCTTTTGCCGCATTCTTGTTATGAATTGTTCACATCATTATAATGTCTAAAATATAGTTTCTTTAGTACTTACTAGCATTTTTTGCACGCGATGCGTGCTTGGATTTTTTTCGAGACAGAAACTCGGTTTTCTTCGACATAAGTAAGAGTTAAAATTTGAACATTAGACATACGAAGTATAATTGTTTTTAGTTGCAAAATTTGATTGGTTTAGTCTCTGTCACTTAAGTCTCTCACTAGACCTTTTTTTTTTTTTTTTTTTTTTAAAAAAGTTAAATTCTATGAACAAAATATAAATGTTACTGAATTTATTTATGATTTCTAATATTATAATTTTTTAGTTGATTTTTGAATTAAGTACACTACTTCATAGATTGTGAAGAAAGTGGATAGTTTGATTTCAAGTCAAATTTTTGTGAATGTTTTTGTGAGTATATATTGACGTTGTAGTGTATTGGTTGTAGTTTGTAAGTGAATTTTTTTAGTTTTTGTAAAGTTTCTTCATTTAAGTGATTTGTATAACGTAAATTATGCAATTCTATGATTTTAGTTGACTTGTGAGTGATTGTTATAATTTTATTTTCGCTATTTTTTATTTGAAGGCCCCCTTTGTTTTGTAAGTGAATTTGTAATTTAGAAAGGGAAGCGGGTAAAATAGTCTCTTCATTCGGGGACACCATAACTCCCCCCTTTCCTTATATAATAGAGATAATTGTAGTACTTCTTTACAACATTTTTACAATAAATAAATAATTTTTTTTACCCTATTGCTGCGGTTTTAGGGTACAACCACAGCAATAGGTCGACCTATTTAAGGCTTTAAGCTTCCCATGGGAGACCTATTGCTGTGGTTTTTCTTAAAAATGTACTACAATAGATTCAAAACCTAGTTGCACCTTGATTTGCGGCTGTACAAAAACTACAGCAATATGCTACTTAAAAGCGCAACAATATACAATTATTCTACTAACATGTCCATTTGAATTGGATATCTTGAACTTTTGTGATTATTTTGTACGATTTGTGTGTCATTCTTGTGCAATTTTATTCTTTAATGAATGTAGTTGACGTTAACCAACCTTAGATGAGTAAAATTAAGGTTAGTAGAATAATTATTAAGGTTACATTGTACAATAAACAAAAATACATGACCATTTCATAATAAATTATATTCTTGATTATCAAAGCCAAAACATGGGGTTGTCATTGAAAAATACCCCCAAAAAATTATATAATATATAAAGATGGCAAAACTTAGTTTATCAGTGGTCTTGGCTCATCTACATAAACTCCACTGGAAGTTTGTTCCTCTAGTCTTTTTCTTGCTTTCTTTGCCTGCAAAACAATAAGCAAACTGTTATTAGAATGAAATTTCTTTAATTTGAAGTGAAATAGGCAACAGATATTGAGAAATATGTATAAACAAGACAAACCTCCTCTTTCCAATTGGTACAACCCGTTACAATCGCCAGCAGTGCACACTGCGTCAAAGCACCACACATAACTCCAATCCAAAGGCCCCTTCCTCTCATTTGCATCCAGAAGCCTAACACAGCCGCGACTGGAATGCCTACAAGATAGAACGCAGCCAGATTCACCAACGAACCTATATGTTGCCACCCACACCCTCTAGCAACACCTGAATGTAGCAAGAACAGCAGCTTTAAGTTCAGTAGAGCGCCTGTTGCATTCTTCAAAGACAGACAAGATAAGCAGTGAAGTTCGGAATGTATACCTGAAAGAACTGCTTGTGTGCTATCTAATATAATATTAACACACACAAGGGGTGCCATAGTTGTGACATAGTCTACAACTTCCTTGTCACTGCTGAAACAGTAGCCAAAAACTTTCCGAGTGGCAAAGAGGACTGAGCTAACAACTAAACCATTTGCGACCCCTAATACCGAAACTCCACAGGCTGCTATACGAGCTGCCTGTGGGTTTCCAGCCCCAAGTTCATTGGCAATTCGTGTGCTGTAATTTAGACCAAAAGGGGAAAGTTCATTGGTTAGATTTGAGCTGCGTAGATGATATATTTACAAATTACTGCAGAAATATTTGGTCTAGTGCGCACCTCGCAGCAGCTGATATTCCATAAGGTATTGAGAAGAGTGTCGAAATGGTTGTCAGGCTAGTAATAACAAAAACAAAGAGAGTTAGTTTTATTCCCTTACAGGGAGAGACTCACAATTTCACTTGATGATATTGAAAATGTGACAAAAGAATTCATTGTTAATAGTTGATAGAGAACACTACCACACAGACAAAACAGAAGTCTCGAGTTCTGGATTTGTTAGAAATCCAGATAATAAAATCAGCAGCTCAAAGGACCACCACTCTAAGCTACAAGGATAAAGATTGAATTATTATGTTAGTTTTAAATCCTTTAATCATTATGTAGGTGCTTTTGTGAAAGAAGTCATGATACTAGTGTCCATTACCATAGGCAGTGGCATGAGACTTAGTTAACAATATTACATATAGTTATCATTATTTAGTACCGGCTACCAAAAGAGCCCACTAATCCAATCAAAGATAAGAACAAGGAGCGTACCAAATCATTGAAGCTGAAGGAATAGCAAACCGAAGAAACTCCCCAATTCCATGGAAGATTTCCATGGAGAGTGGAGAACGAGTAGGTGCACACGAGGAAGAAAACTTCATGTATAATGCCAGAAAAATGGCATTCAACCAATTTGATAAACTCATTGCAACCGCGCCTCCAAGGTTTCCTAGCCCAGATCTGAATACCAAAGCCCAACAGAGAGGTATGTGCAGGCAAAGAGTAGCAACGGAGCTTACAACCATGGGCACGACCAAACTTTGGGATTGGAAGTATCGAAGCAAGGGTTGAAATACGGCATAAGCAAAGAGAGTGGGTGTAAGATATGTCATGAATCTACCAGCTTCATGTGCAATGGAAGGGTCTTGGCCTATGAAAACGAGGATGTTCCCCATGTAAATCCATATGACGCAGAGTGGGATGCTAAATAAGGAGAGAGAAAAAATGGCAGTGTATGTTTGAGTTCCCAGTTTTTGGTATTGTTGTGCTCCATAAGCTTGGCCACTTATAGTCTCCAATGCACCAGCCATTCCTAGCTATGAACAAACACCAGTTCATGAGAGTTCACTTAGATCTGATGAGACGAGTGTATATAATAACAATCAGTTATGTGACATTTCATTACGGCTCCGTTTGTTTAGAAGGAAAACATTTTCCAAGAAAATGATTTTCCATATGTTCCGTTGTTTCGTAGGACAAGCGATTTAAAAGGAAAACTACACTACAAAAGAGTTTTTCATCCCTTTGTAAACATTTCCTCCAAAATTTGGAAGACCATTTTCCTCCACCCTCTCATTCCGAACATCTCCGTTCTCCCCTTCTTAGCTTAATAATTTCCATCAAACCAAATAAAGGAAAACTAATATTCATTTGTGTTTTCCACGGGAAAATATTTCCATGAAAAATGTTTTCTATCAAACCAAACTAATCCTAGCAGTTTCCAACATATTCACTTCTACCAATGTTCATAAAGTTCATTAAAAGAGATTATGCTTTCTAGATATAATTTATTTGTTTTTATTTTATTAGATTGGTAAAGAAAAAAACCCTACTAGACCGGAACCTCGCACGGGTTAACCCGACCCATTTGGGAGTGGGGGGAATGGTAAGGAAATCCCACCCCCAAAGTGCCTCTAGTGGGGTTTAGTCCCACAAAACCTCAATGTTGTAAGATACAAACCTTACAATTACACCAAGTACTCCTTGGTGCTTGCTATATGTAAATTGGTCACTTATAGTTTAATTCAAACGAATCAGCGAGTATAATGTTATCAAAATACATGTTACGAAACGGAGTAGTTGGTATTAATCCAAATTGTGAAATCTCATAACAACAATTGTGACAATCAGCGAGTATGTTATCAAACAAAAAGTTGCTTTGTATAATTGTACAATAAGGAGTCTTCCATTTAATTTCATGTGTAAGTTTATTATACACTCGCCTTATCAACAATATCATCCTAGTACTCTAATATTAATTCTCAAACGAGCAGCTTAACATAGATAAGATTCTCATTAAAAGAAAGTTACCAGGAGGCTAAACCCAGTGACGGCGGCAAGAGAAACAGCGAGTGCTGTACTGGAAAGATAGAATGCACCAAGGTGACCGACCATCATCAATGACACCACTTGTACTAAGTACTGTGACATTAGTACTGCCACCATTGGACCTGCCACCCAACTCACCCTCTTTATTTCTTCTCCTATTTCTTTGTATCCTACTTTTATCTCTCTTTCTTTTCCTACCTTCTTCAATAGCAACCCCTCCTCCATTTCCAACCCCTCTCTCTATCCTTCAATCTCCAAAATGAAGGTATTTTGGTTTTTAACCTAGGGAAATGAATTGATTAATAATAATACTAGATCTCACGGTTCACTAGATATTTAAGATCATTTCAGAGCATGTATGCGTTATTACTTATTACAGAGGCCTATATATTATTCTCTAGGGCTTTTTTGGGGTTTTTCCTAAGGGCTAGGAGGGTAATTTACACATTTTGGACAAAGATTTGGAAAAACAGAAAACAAGTGATTGCCTGCCTATTTACTATACTTCAGTCTTCAACCTAACATGTTCACACGTAAACCAGACCGAGGAATGATTTGCATCTAACTAGTTTAACACCCGTGCAGAACTGCACGGGATGCTAATTTTTTGCGTTCATATTTTGAATAAAAAGGTTAAAGAGTATAAATGCGACATAAATATAACCAACAAAGTGACATATAATTAATTAAAAAAGAAGCAGTTATTGTATAATATGCAACAAAGTAGAATACAAGACAACTGTCAGTGACTATATTAACAAATTGAAAGTAAAACTAAACACATAAATTCAAAGTTTTCATAGTACTTATTACACATTTTGAAAGACTTCATAATACACTACATTTGTGGTAACATTTGAGTTCCCACGCTCTTTGTCACAGATTAAAATCTTCACCCTTTTTGCTTGTAACTCTTGATACAGCAACATAGAATTGTACATGGCTGAATATTGGCCGAGGGAGATATAATCCTATGTGAGCTAACGACTGTCCTTGGCTTTTATTTATAGTCATTGCAAAACATACAACCAAGGGAAAGTGCCTTCTTTGGAATTTTATCGGGAACGTTGTTGCGTCTGATGGTGTAAGTGTCATTCTAGGAATGAATACTTTGTCCCCCACATTACTGCCGGACACAACAACAGCCTCAATAATGCGATTGCCAAGATGCTTAACAACTAACCTTGTACCATTACATAGTCCAGAAGTCTGGTCAATATTCCTTAGGAGCATCACCGGTGCCCCTACCTTCAATGTAATGTTATGATTTGGCAATCCCCCACACTTGATAGTATTTAGAAATTCAGTTCAAAACATCTCATGAACTCCAAAATTTCCTTCCTCAACGGAAATTGCATCTGAACTAAGATAACTTATTTCTTCACCTGGCAAGCGAGACAAAACATGATCATTAACCATGTCAGCTATCTCGTTAGTTGGAGCAAGAATAGCTCTTCCCTGAAAATATTTTGCTTCCCATATGTGATTCTCTAGGTTGGGATATGTACTCTCTACTATTGCAGAAATAGGGTCATCTCCTCCATCTATCAATGTCTCATGAGGAATCTCTACATCGGCTTCACCATCATTCGGCTCACCAATTTTGCCATCTCCAATGTTCAAGATCCACTCTGAGAACTCCCTAATTTCATCCACATTCGAACTACCTGAACCTGTTCTCAGGGGCATATTTTTTGTTAATCTTAGCACACGACAAAAATCCCATAAGTAAGAACTATTGATGGCTGAGAACACAGTATCTTGTCTTCTTCCTTTGGGAACGACGGGCAATATCTATCTTAAATCATTGGCGAAAACAACAACCTTTCCACCAAATGGAATATGTTGATTTGTTGGATTCATGCATTGCATAACATCTTTTAAGCTTCTATTTAGAGCTTCAAAGCAATATTTATGCATCATAGGAGCCTCATCCCAAATGATCAGTTTTGTCCTTATAAGTAGAGTTGTGAGGTCCCATCCTGGCCTAATTGCTGTACACGTTGAGTTTTCATTAACATTTAAGCTAAGGGAAGTCCAAATCTAGAATGGGTAGTTCTTCCTTGTGGAAGCAATACAGAGGCTATTCCACTTGACGCAACTGGCAAAACAATTTCCACTTTACGCCTTAATGCAGCACACAGTAATCTCCACAGGTTTGTCTTACCAGTTCCTCCATAACCATATACGAAGAAAACGCCCCCTTCACCTATGGAAACAGCAGACATGATCTCTTTATAAATTCCACGTTGTTCATCCGTCAATCCCGAATAAAGTTCTTTAAATTCCTTGTCTAGCTGCTCTCTATCATAAGATAGGTCATCAATTATGAGCTTGTGTTTGACCATCTGAAATAATCAAATCATCTGGGAATGGCATTTCGGTGAATTTACGGAGGAAGCTACCATTACTTTGTAGCTTAGCTTCAATGTCAGTGAGAGCTAAGTTTTGCAATTGTTCATCAATTAGGCGCAATGCTGCAGAAACATTCACATTTGACGGTTAGTACCAATGCAAACTACTACCTCCGTCCCAGAATAGTCTGAACACTTTCCTTTTATGTTTGTCCCAAATTAGTTTGAACACTTCCAATTTTGGCATGGTCCCAATATTAATATATTATTTCTTTTATACATCTTTAGCCCACACTCTACTTTCTATCAATAAAAAGTTACCCAACTTTCTCTCTTCTCCAATATAAAATACCCCACCAACTCCTATCACATCCACTTTTTTAATAAAATAACTTTTGATAACCACACTACAACTTATCACCTTAAACTACGTGTCCCAACAAGTGTTCAGATCTTTCTGGGACGGAGGGAGTATTTCATAACAATAAATTTTTATGAGAAAAAATTCAAGAAGGGTAGAGATAAAGATGCTCATATACCATTGTCTTTGAGAAGTCTTCGTTGTCTGAATAGGATATCATCAGAGAGAAGGTGCCAAGTCTTATCCCAAAGAGCCTGGGGTTTTGTTAAACTGCACGGCAGTAGCAACATGCAGAAAATATTACGTAGATATTGTCCCGATTCTCTAAAATTGGTTTCTATTATGGCGTCAACGTACTCCTTGTCATCGTCTAATAAACCTCTGGCATAACATGCTTCTTTGAAAGTAGAATATTGTACACCATCGACAACTCGTAGCTCTTCATAAGATGTTGCACCCTTAACAAAATTCTATAGTGTCCTCAAATAGAATTTTTCACCTGCTCCTAGAATGACATGATAAATCCTCCCAATGCAAAACTCTTTCTTCCGAGGTGTCCATTCACGTTGACCAGTTTGCCATACAAATTTTGTTGGGAATTCAACATAGCTCAGTTGTCTCGCCTCAGGATATTTTTTATTGCACTCCATCCATGACAGAAACATTGTTCTGTCAATGTTAGATCTTTCAAGCACCGACTCTAAGTTAGCAACATCAGTGTATAGGACGCTTTGCTCATCGGGTAAATGAAAGCTTAGCCTCTCAACAGTAGGGATTCTATAATGGATAGTGAACCCAAATATCCTCCACATGGCTTCACATGGGGATATGTACCGACAATCATAATACATTTGGATTTCATCAATTTCCTTAGGATCATCAGAGTTCTGACGATTTTGAAATGTTGCTGTCGTCACTCTATCATATCCCTTATTGATATACTTGAACAGATATTTAATCAACCTTGACGGGTTGCACCATTCAACGTTTATATGTGTACGATACTTACACAACAACTCTGGATTATGTGGTACCACAAATCTATTGTCAAGCGTTATACCACCTTTGACAACAGTTGCACCATTATCTCTTCTCCTATAAACAGGATAGCCATCTTTGTCCACTGTTGTTCTCTCATTGAATTTTTTGGGAAAATGTTTTGTGCATTTTTTATCCATAGTACATGGGGTGTTATTGTTCAAAGCCCCACATGGACCATGTATCATAAACTCTGAAACTACATCGTACAATCCGGATTTTCATCTTTATTCGGAAGCTCAGCAGAAATGATCTTGTTGATTGCTTCGGCATTAGGAAATTTGTCGTCCGGTGTAAAAACAAAAAGTATATGCGCATGTGGCAAGCCACGCTTTTGAAATTCCACGGTGTAGACAACTGTAAATCATAGTAAGCCAAATATTTAGCCAAAATGTCAAGATTTTCTTAAAAATTTTGTACCAAATAAAAATTAATATATATATATGTATATATATATATATATATATATATATGTATATATATATATATATGCAGAACCTTCCAGTTTTGTAGATGATTACCTGCTTGAACTGTGCCAAAAATCTCTTTATCCTTAAGATCCTTAAGCATTTGATCAAGCTTCATCTTAAACACTTGACAAACAATATCTGGTCTATCTTCAGGTCTTAGGCCCCTCTTCGATACAAACTGTGTTATTTCAGGCCACTTTGGATTACATGTGAATGTTATAAACAAATCTGGGTAGCCATACCATCTACAAACAGCCATTGCATCTTCATAAAACTCTCTCATGTAGCTGTGTCCTCCAGTAAATGATGCTGGTATAACTATTTGACTACATGTAGATGCTCTTTCTGTATCTTCTCGACTTGTTGCACCACGTATGTTCTTAACATTGCCAGCCCTAAAACTCTATTGATTATTCCTTACAAATGACAATTTTCAGCCTCCATCATTGTATATTCGTCGACGCAAAACTGTTGACATAAACGTCCGGAAAACAAAATGGTGTCGGCATCTTCTTCACGGTCTTGCATTCGGTATGCAAACCACTCTCTCATACTAAATCTATCTCGTTTTTTGGAATTACCGGTAGGAAGACTTTTATCTCTATGGAAAACATCAACTCTGTATCCGTCCTCACCATATGGAAATAGCAGAGGATATTGCAAAGGCAAATAAGAAGGATGGAGCTCAGAGATCTGCTTCAGCTTTCCACTTCGTGTCTCGACAACTACATCTCGTTTATCCGCAGTATCAATGTCTCCAACTATCAAGGCAGCTACCTCAGATGTTGTAGGTAGGTTGTATGTCCTACCATCAGTGTCTCTCATCCCAATTAATTTCAACCGAACTTCATCACACGGATGATTTTTGAAGCGATCTCTTGCCATCCTAAAATTCTTAGCATGAGGATAGTGCTGATCAATCATATCTTGTAATTCGGCAATTAAGGAATCTTCAAACTTTTTCGGGATTTTTAGAACTGTGATAAACATTTTAGAAGTTATTATAACATACATTCATAATTTTCTAATTAGTTTGCAAAGTTAGTATATGTCACAAAAATGTAATGCGTGATTTACCTGTAAGCATACTTCCTATTAGCAATCTCATGCTCTATGTCATATATGTATAGTTGAGAAAACTTTGGACGGGATCCTTAATTTGGCAGCAAGCTACCAATTAAGTGATGATTCTTACCACCTATTTTGAAGTTATAGGGTCCACGTCCTTGAGTGGATGGTGCTTGTATCTTTCCTCCCGTCAATGTAAACGAATGCATCATATTATATGGTCTGATATTATCAATAAAGTGTTTGCTTCTAGGATGTTTTCCTTTTAGCAAATCGGTCAATAGTTGTGCAGGCTGACGCAACAAAGGAAGAACAACTTTGCCTTGCATACAACATAGTGAGAATTTTGGTTTGTCCTTTTGACTATTTTTTTTGCTCTTTCTTCATACCACATCATTGCGCCACAATACTCACACTTCCATATTGGATCATGAATATCCCAATACTCTATATATATAGCATTTTCAATATATAAATATTTTCATGAATATATATGTGATTTATATACAATTTAAGTTTAAAAGTTATCATCGAATACCTGTAACTTTATTTTGAACTTCAACGGTTCTGCGTCTATTTTCGTGAGTATGAACCTCCCCATCAACAGTACGGTCTCTTATGTTTGTCGTATATTGATCAATTGATTCTCCTATACATATACAAATAGAAGGAAAAAAATGAGCAAATATATATATTAAAATTTAATGTTTCATAAGGTTTCTTATACTATATGAATAGTTAAATACCTAAATTGATATGTCGTCTGACTTGTTTCACGGCCTTGTTGCTTTGGACGACATATTTTTTGTATTTGAATGAATAACGACCTTCTCTTAATCAAAGTAAGTCGCTGTCTGCAGCTAAATAAATTATAAATAATTGAGTTCTTGTCAATATAACGACAATATATATGTATACATAATTACTTTAATTTAAGAATTAAAAAATCAAATAAAAATACCTAAATTTCGATTTTCATTCAATAAGAGTCTTCTATTATGTCGTGCTAATTTCGAATCAGAATGTGCTTCTACAATACAAACAAACAAATACTAATACAGGTCAATAAAATAATAGTTTTGCTAATTAGCATTCTTCAGTGAAGTAATTTATAGCTCATTGTAACAATACTCACGGTTCATTGTAGTACTATTAAAAGAAGTACAATGCTCATTTGCAATACTTGAAGATGTTGGTGTGACTTGATTATCACTCTCAACAACTACAAAAACAAATACTCTGTTAGCCCAAAGAGTCCATGTAAAGTCAATTTAAAGTATTCATCTTCCGGCACCATTATTTTGATATACATAGATCTGACAATCTACCTTTTCTTGAGCGCTTTTGTTTCATTATTGTCATACGTTTATACCGATTAAACTTTGCTGAATTGCGTCCGTCATCGTTGATATTAGTATCTAAAGAAAATAACTACATGAATAAATTGCATTTTAAAATTATTGTATTTAGTCGACTGAGAAATTTGATGAAAATTACTAACCATTTGTAATGTTAGTAAGAGGGGTTACATTGGCTTCATCATAGTTCAATGATGAGTAAGCATAGTTCAATGGAGTTAACTTGTCGCTTGGACCTGAAATCATTGAGAATTAGACGTATATTGGTTACTATGAAGTTAGTAAATTCATAACTTTACAAAAGTAGTTGATGATTGAGGTATTACATAGTAGTTGTTGTCTTTTCTTACTCCTTGAATTCATAGTAGGCTGTAATTTTGTTGGGGTGCAAACTTGAAAAAGAACGTTAAAAAAATTAGAATCAATTATATTTATTAACCAAGTTAAACTTATGAATTTCAATAATGAACTCGAAAGTGTATTACATTGGCTATTACTTATAACACAACTTAATGGAGTCTCATTTTCTTTGTTATTTTCTGGAGAACAAAAAAGACCTTCACACTTCTCTTTAACTATACACCTTCCTTGTTCCCGATCAATAGGTGAAAAAGATTAATTATTGACCGTACTGACTACCATAGGCCCTGTTTCAAACAACAATTAAATTTTGTAAATGAAATTATTTCTAATTGTATATTTTGTATAATTCAATAAATATAAAAACAATTAAAATCAATAATCTAAATAAATAATGTAAGGAAAAATGGATCAGAATACCCCCAACTTTGGCCCGTCCGCTTTTAATACCCCCAACTATGGGTTATTTTTAAATACCCCCAACTATTGGGGAGGTCCGCCAAAAATACTCCATTTACCTATTATGACCGGATGAACTGGTAAACCAAAACTCCCACCACCCCCACCCCTCACCCTCCTCCGCTCATCTCTCTCCCGTGCTCATCCCACCACCCCCACCCCCCACCGCCACCTTCTTTCACCCCACTACCACCCTTCCCACACCCCTGCCCCTCCCCTACCCCCAGTAGCCCCCCAACCACCCCAAGCAGCCCCTCCCCCCACCCACCCCGTCGAATTCCCCCTCCCCTAACCCCCTTCGAAACCCCTCTTTTTGTCTCTCTCCTCCCCGCAACTCTCTCCCCTCCCGTACGTGCTGCTTCTCATTGGCCTTGTGCTCGTCAGAACTCCTTTATGCGCTGCTCTCTTCTCTCACCTCCATTTGCGTTGCGAGTCTTGTTCTTTTTGTCGTCTGTTCGTGGTGATGTTGTAATCCCCCATAATTTTAAAGGATTTTATAAATATATTTTATCATTTATATATTTATATTTTAGTTCAAATGATTTTTATTATTAAAGTAGGTTGACTATTTTTGAAAGTCAAATGAAATTATTTTAAGGATTTAAGGAAATTGAAAATATTTTAATTAATCATGCTTTGAAAAAGGTTTGAAATATGAATTTGATTTAGAAAAGAAGTCTAATGGACTTGAGGAACCCAAATTCTAAGTAGATTAGGAAAGAGGAGTTATATTGATACTAGGAGTCCTCATTCATCAATCCTAGTTATCATCGAATCCTATTTAAACTTAAATTCCTTTTTCCTAAGCCCAAAAGGAAACCCTAGCTATAAATACCCTAAGCCCAATTATTTTACCCTACACAAATTATTTTCCTCACTCATTCTCTCAAAAAAAAAAATTTCGGCCCTCTCTCCCTCCTCTTCCACGTGATTTTTCTTTTCTTCTTCCTCTCAAGTTTTTGTTTCTTCTTCTTTAAGTAACGCTTTCTTCTTCGCTAAGAAACGTCACCGCCGCCGCCGTTGACCACCGTGAACCGCCGCTGCTGCCACCAATACCTTCCTTGGCCGGCGCATCTTCCTTTGTATCTTGAGTTGGTTTAATTCTTTCCTTTTCCTCAAGTTTTCCATTAAAGGCTATATTTTTATGCTTTATTTTAATGTTAATCATGATTATCAATATTAATTTACTGTTTTAATGAGTAATCTTGATTAATATATATATATTATATTATAAGAATAAAAATTCAGATTTGTTTATTATTGTTAGATTTAAGTTTTAATAATTAAAGCATGGATTTTTAGGGTGTTAATGATTAGAAAACCATAGTAGCATATTATACACTATGAGATTAATTTAATTTATGATTTTAAACATGTTTAAGAGGGTTTAAAGAAGGTTTTATGATTTTATAAGTTGCTGGAATTTCAGAAAGTGTTTTATTTAGGGAGTTTTAAGAATTTTAATTACTAGTATGGTAGTACTATGCTAGGAATTAAAAGTAATGGAAGTTTTGATAGTAAAATCAACTTTTGAATATGTTTAAAGGGGTTTTTAAATATTTTAAAGTTGCTGTCTTTTTATTTAAAAGTATTGATTTGAGTTATGTTTGATTTCTAGGCGGAGAGTATTCCGTAGGAGACTTTTAAAGGTTTAAAAGTGGCCGGTCGACTAGTTTACACAAGGTACGTACATACCTATGTGATGATTGAGATAGTATCATGATTTTATAAAGGAGAATTATATAGTATCATGTATAGGAACTATGTTGAGTTCGTGTATGATATTTATTATGATGGATTTTGCATGTTTTATGCCTCGTGTGCAAGCATGTTGATTTTAATATTTGATTATGAGTAGAATATCATGTTTGTATGGAATATTGATGCAAGCATGTTAATTGGATTGGGAACTTTATTTATTAATTCGCATGGGGGAATTAATATATTTATTAGTATTGGATCATGTTTGATCGTTGTTCCCTTTTTGTATTTCACTACTTTATGAGGACCGTGGGCCTTATTTGGTAAGTTGACAAGTTATGCCTTTGAAATGTAAGATTGATTGTTGGCTAGGTTCAACAAAGTAAGAAAGGTTGGAATTAAATAAAGTAATCTTGGATTGTAAGTTGTGTGATCACTTATTTAATCCTAAGATAAAAGAAGTTTAGTTATGAATGTTGAATTATATTCGTGTTGCTTGTATGTGTGTAATAACAAGTAATAAATTGTAAATCACGTAAAGTGTAACTTGGATAGTAATAAGCTTTAGGCGGTGCACGCCTGAAGTTGGACAATCGGGAGTTGGGGTACATGGTGAGCGGGCCATGGCTTTTTCTCGGGAATTGGATTGATCACCATTCCTCTTTTTATTTAAAGGTTCCTCGATATCGTAGGTCATTATGGAATACGGAGTCGCGCCCGTATTTCGTCTTCCTAGGTGAAGACTGGTTTTTAGTTAGACAACTCGGTCCAATAACTATTCCATTTAATATAATAAAAGTTGATTAAAGTTTAGTTCAAGTAGAAGTTATCTGCAGAATGTTGTATTGTTGTATTATTATTTAACTCTGTTATCATTCCTTAGTATCATGATTAGGATTGTTGTATGTATTGATATGTAGTACTCAGCTTTGCTGATTACGTGCTTTGTTGTGTGTGTTGATCATGGCTTTGCCTTATTGATCCTGTGATGACCCAAATTTTGGTGAGCGATTCTCTAAAGCATTGACATTTACGGGTTCGCAGATGTAGCATCATTGGGAATCCGGGAATGGAGAGGCTGTGTAAATTTAGTTTTGTTATCTTGTTCTCGCATTAGTCGGATGATGTTATTATTATTGTGGTTGATAGACTTTCATAAAGTGGTTTGTTTTTGAAGTACTTAATTTATTATTTACAAAGTTTAGTTTGATGTTTTCCGCTGCAAAATTCTGAATAAGCCGATACGTTATCACACGGGCGATAATACTTGGGTAATTCTCTAAGTTTTGTGTTATAAAGGTATTTCTGAAAAGAGAGAATTATCGGGGTGTTACAAAGTGGTATCAGAGCTTTAGGTTATTTTCAAAATTTTTAGGCGCCTAATTAACTTACTAGTTATTTGAATAAACTCTTAGAATTGCTCCTACTTATTCGTTATAGGAATATATATATATATTTTTTTTAAGAGGACCGAAAAATATTTTTTTTTGAAAAAGGGGTCCGAAATTTTTTAGGGGCCAAATTATTTTTTTAGAGCCGAATTTTTTTTAAGGGTGGAAATTATTTTTCGAATTATGATGGTTTGAAATTTTTTTTAGGATAGCCGAATTTTTTTTATTAGAGTCGAAATTTTTTTTTCTTTCGAATTTTATTAGTCCGATTTTTTTTACTAGTCGAATTTTTTTTAGTTAGTTCGACACTTAATTATTATTATATTATAAGGAGTGTCTGCATTATTTTTATTGCCTTTAAAGTTTTACTTGTTGCATTGTGAGAATGGGTAGTATAGGAAGGGCATATAGGATAGCAATATTATATGTCTGCATTGAATAGTTAGTTCAAGTATGTTAATATTTTTCTTCCTCGCTAACTATTCATGATTATTTTCTTCCCCGCAATTGTTTATATATTTCTTCCCGCTGATTGTTATATTTTGTGCCTATGATGTTGATGGTATATTTTATTGTTATTGTTGGGAATTACGTACGGGGAGAGTACTAAAAAAATGTTATTGAATATATTTATTTGTTGTAGATCATTAATCATGTCTCATGATTAGGAAGCTATTATAACCCCATTGTCCCGAGTGACGATGAAAGTGATGAGGACATTGCACTTATTGATAATGAATATACCAGTCCTGGATTGGGTTATGCGTACTTTAATGAGGAGGGATGTAACCGGTGATGATGAACTCATTGTGGAGTTCGACCATGCTAGAGGCCAGACTAGAAAAGACATCTATCGTGCTTGGTTCAGGTTTGAAACTGATTCAGAGTCAGAGGACGAAGAGCCTCAACCTTCGAGGAGATCAAAACGACAAAGGAGATATGTCGAGTATTATGATGAGGACATAGATGAGTCTGAAGATGAGATCTTCGTACCTGGGCTATACATAGAAACTGAGGACAGAAATGATAATGTGATACCTTAGATTACTGTTTATATTTTTATTTATTATTCTTCTTAGCAATAGAGGAAATAATATTATATTCAGTTGGTTAGTCGACCAACAGTGATAGCATAGTTTTATTTTTTTTTTACAATCATGGTTCCTTTTAGGAAGGTATAATATTATAGCAACAATCATTTCATTTAAATACCCGTTATGGAAGAATAAAAGTTATTACTTAATTATATGAGTGAGTAAAAATTTATTCTGGGCACGTAATGGGATTATTTTTTTTATTTTCATTAGGCAATTATATTCTTGCTTGCTTGCTTCTATTTGCATGTTGATGTGAATATATTTTACATGGATGATTATGTGATCATTAGAGAACATTTCATATCGAACTTGGAACTAGTTGAGAAATTGTCTGTTGATGCGATCTTTAATGATCAAATCAAATGTTGCCTTCCTAGATGGAAATGTGAGTTATGCTGGAACCTAAAGTAGAGTTATATTACTTACAGGTCCCGAAGTAGAATGGCTAACAACAACGATCTAGTCAGCTGCTATTCGCCTCTTGGCGGAGAAATTGACTCAGGAGAGAGTTGAGCGTCCTGAGAGTGCCGGGGATATGTTCGAAAGGCTAGCTAAGGTTAAGCCACCATACTATAAGGGGCAAGCTGACCCTACCTTCCTAGAAAACTGGATTAGGGAGTTCGAGAAACTTTTCGAGGTTGTAAACCGCCCGAAAATTTGAGAGTGGGTCGAGCCATGTTGTACCTTAAGGATGAGGCCGATTTATGGTGGAGGGAGAATGGAGTTAGACCGAGTGCTATAGAAGGGTTCAATTGGGAGGCTTTTGTGACTCGCCTTGAGGGGGAAGTTTTACCCTGCATTTATGAGGAAGCGAAGGCCCGGGAATTCATTAATCTTAGGATGGGTAGTATGACCATTTCGAGTATTACAAGTAAATTCATAGCACCTGTCGAGGTTTGCACCCGAGGTTGTAGCTACTGCAGAGTTGAAGGCTCGGAGATTTGAGCGAGGGGTTGGCCGATGAGATACAACTCGGGATTAGGAGGGGAGACCTTTACATCCCTAGATATCGTGTATGGGAGAGCCGCCCATATTTATGGACTCCAATCGAGGCGGGATAAAAAGAATCCGGTGGTAGGTGAGAAGAGGAAGGACTTTAATGCTTTGGGGAAACCAGGGGAATTTCAAGAAGAATAGGAATGGTAATGGGAATTTCCAAGGAAACAGCAACCAGGATAACCGCAATAGGGGTCGAGCTGAAAGAGTGTATCACTGCAAAAAGTGTAGCAACAACCACCCTGGTAGAGACTGTAAGGGGGAACCAGTTATTTGTAACTACTGCCAGAAGAAGGGCCATAGGGAGTATGAGTGCTTTGCTAAGCAAAAGAAGGAGCAAAATGGCAATGGGGGTAGTAACCAAGCGAGGTCTGGATTCAACCAGCCAGGAAATCAGGGTTCGAAGCCTGCAGGGGCACAGAACAATCAAGGAAGCTATAACAAGCCTGCCAGTGAGAACAACCAGAACAAGGCTCCGGGAAAGCTGTTCGTGATGAGTCGCAACGAAGCTGAACGATCTGCCGATGTAGTGTCTGGTACTTTTTTTATTAACACCGTGCTAGTTAAAGCATTATTTGATTCGGGGGCGACTTATTCTTTTGTCTCGTCGTCTGTTATTAAAAGTCCGGGGTTAATAGATTTTGAAGTGATTAATTTGCCTGTTAGTATACCTACTGGTGAGACCATAAGGTGTACCAAGATGTTTAGAAACTTGCCTCTAAAGATAGGAGACTGTGTTTTTCCTTCTGACTTGATAGAGTTTAATCTGGGAGACCTAGATGTAATTTTGGGGATGGATTGGCTAAGTTTATACAAGGCCAAGATAGATTGTGAAGTTCAGAAAGTAACTTTAAGGAACCCTTTGGGTAAGCTGACTTCGTATAGACGTTTTGGGAAATCCAAGAGCTTTGGGGTCATCTCCGCGATGCAAGTGAAAAAGTTGATGAAGAAGGGGTGTGAGTTATATTTTTGTAGTGTGCAAGATGTGGGTAAAGAGGTTGGGGTGAGTATCGAAGATGTTCCAATTGTGAACGAGTTTATGGATGTGTTTCCAAGTGAGATTTCAGGTATGCCACCTGCGAGAGCTGTTGAGTTCACCATAGACTTAGTTCCTGGAACTGCTCCTATATCTAAGGCACCTTATAGAATGGCACCTTCGGAAATGAGTGAGTTGAAGGCGCAGTTGCAAGAATTGTTCGATAAGGGTTATATTAGACCTAGTGCATCACCTTGGGGAGCTCCTGTGTTATTTGTCAAGAAGAAAGATGGGAGTATGAGGTTGTGTATTGATTATAGGGAATTAAATAACGTAACCATCAAGAATAAGTACCCTTTGCCTAGAATCGACGACCTATTTGACCAATTAAATGGAGCGAGCGTGTTCTCGAAAATTGATTTGCGTTCGGGGTATCACCAGTTGAGAGTAGCCGACAAGGATATACCTAAGACTGCATTTAGGACTCGTTACGGTCATTATGAGTTCACTGTAATGCCTTTTGGGTTAACCAATGCACCTGCCATATTTATGGACTTAATGAATAGGATTTTCCATGAGTTCTTAGATAAATTTGTGGTCGTATTCATTGATGATATCCTGATCTATTCGAGGAACGAGAAGGAGCATGATGAGCATTTGAGGATCATATTGGAGACGCTTAGGAAGAATCAATTGTATGCCAAGTTCTCTAAGTGTGAGTTTCGTTTGGAGAAGGTAGCATTTTTGGGTCACTATGTGTCTAAGGAAGGAGTCTCTGTAGATCCCTGCTAAAATTCAAGCGGTGAGTGAGTGGCCGACCCCGAAGAATGTGTCTGACATCCGAAGTTTCTTAGGTCTAGCGGGTTATTACAGAAGATTTGTGAGAGATTTCTCGAAGGTAGCAAGACCTATGACCAATTTGATGAAAAAAGAGTCAAAATTTGAGTGGAGTGAAAAGTGTGAAGAAGCCTTTCAGATTTTGAAGGATCGTTTAACCTCCGCGCCTGTTTTGACCCTACCTGATGGGAATGAAGGATTTGAGGTATATAGTGATGCTTCGAAGAATGGTTTGGGATGTGTGTTACAACAGAATGGGAAGGTGATTGCGTATGCGTCGCGTCAGTTGAAACCTTATGAGGCTAATTACCCTACCCATGACCTAGAGTTAGCTGCCATTGTGTTTGCTTTGAAGATTTGGAGACACTACTTGTATGGAGTGACTTGCAAGATATTCATAGACCATAAGAGCTTGAAGTACATCTTTACCCAGAAAGACCTTAATATGAGGCAGAGGAGATGGCTAGAGTTGATAAAGGATTATGACTTAGACATCCAATACCATGAGGGGAAAGCAAATGTAGTCGCTGATGCACTGAGTAGGAAGTCGAGTCATAGCATGAACGCCTTGATAGTTCCTGAGGAGTTGTGTCGAGATATGCAAAGGCTTAGCCTAGAAATTTTAAATCCTGGGGAGATCGAGGCAAGATTGAGTGCTTTATCATTGGGATTGTCAATTCTAGACGAGATCAAAGAGGGTCAAGTTGGGGATGAGCACTTAGAGAAGATCAAGGAGAAGATGGGTCAAGGCAAGGAAAGTGATTTCGCGATTCATGATGATGGTAGTCTGAGGTTCAAGGATAGGTGGTGTGTACCACAAAAGTGTGGCGAGATTAAGAGACGTCTTATGGATGAGGGTCATAATACGCCGTACTCTGTGCACCCTGGGGGTGACAAGCTGTATAAGGACCTTAAGCAGATCTATTGGTGGCCAAACATGAAGCGAGAGGTAGCTGAGTATGTGTCTAAGTGCCTAACCTGCCAAAAGGTGAAGATAGATCACAAGCGACCCATGGGGAAAGTTCAACCATTAGAGGTTCCGGGATGGAAGTGGGATTCCATATCGATGGATTTTGGGACTGCTTTGCCTAGAACAAGGTGTGGTAATGATACTATTTGGGTTATTGTGGACCGTCTGACAAAGTCGGCTGTTTTCATACCGATCAAGGAGACATGGAAGAAGAAGCAACTAGCCAAGTCATATGTTAAGCATGTGGTGAGACTGCATGGAGTTCCAAAGGATATCATTTCTGATCGGGACTCTAGATTCCTTTCGAAATTTTGGAAGAAGGTCCAATTAAATCTTGGGACAACATTGAAGATGAGTACAACCTTTCACCCGCGACCGATGGTCGACCGAGAGGACTAACCGGACGATGGAGGATATGTTGAGAGCGTGTGCTATTGATTTTCAAGGTAGTTGGGAGGACCAATTAGACCTGATTGAGTTTTCGTATAACAATAGTTACCATGCGAGCATTAGGATGGCACCGTTTGAGGCCTTATATGGACGGAAATGTAGAAGCCCCATTTGTTGGAATGACTTTTGCGAAAATATAGTCTTGGGGACAGAGTTTATTGAGGAGACTGTTAAGAATGTCAGACTGATTCAGGCTAGAATTCAAGCTGCGCAAGATAGGCAGAAGAGTTATGCAGACTTGAAGCGTCGCGAAGATGAGTTTGCTATAGGTGATAAAGTGTTCTTGAAAGTATCACCTACTAAAGGAGTCATGCGATTTGGGAAAAAGGGCAAGTTAAGTGCTAAATATGTAGGCCCATATGAGATTCTGGAACGAATTGGGAAAGTTGCCTACAGATTGGCATTGCCAATGGAGTTTGAGAAGATGCATGATGTGTTCCATATTTCTCAACTTAAGCGCTATATTCCCGATGAATGTCATGTCCTAGAGCCTGAGCGAATTCAAATCGATAGTAGCCTCACATATGAGGAAAGGCCTGTCAGGATTCTCGACAGAAAAGTGCGTAGTACACGCAATAAGGATGTCTACATCGTGAAAGTACTTTGGTCTAACCACGAATCTGAGGAGGCAACGTGGGAAGCCGAAGATGAGATGAAAAAGAAGTATCCAGATCTGTTCCTTGAGGTGAGTTACGAGGGCGTAACTCGTTTTTTTTTAAGGGGGATAGAATGCGATAAATTTCGCGCTTTTTGTTTATTTTTATGAGATTTTTATGCATATGTATGCCTATGTTGAGTAATTTGCACATGTTAGTGCTAAAGAAGTAGACTCTCCGCATAAGAAAGAGTGTTCATAAGGAACACAAGTGTTTTAAGTTAGCAAAAGTGTGCACCAGTGGCACAATTCTTCGTAAACTTTTGAAAAGTTTAGTTCAAGTTTTGAAAGATATGTGAGTTTTCGTGTCAAGTTTCGGGACGAAACTTCTTTTAAGGGGGGTAGTCGTAGACTGTAATCCCCCATAATTTTAAAGGATTTTATAAATATATTTTATCATTTATATATTTATATTTTAGTTCAAATGATTTTTATTATTAAAGTAGGTTGACTATTTTTGAAAGTCAAATGAAATTATTTTAAGGATTTAAGGAAATTGAAAATATTTTAATTAATCATGCTTTGAAAAAGGTTTGAAATATGAATTTGATTTAGAAAAGAAGTCTAATGGACTTGAGGAACCCAAATTCTAAGTAGATTAGGAAAGAGGAGTTATATTGATACTAGGAGTCCTCATTCATCAATCCTAGTTATCATCGAATCCTATTTAAACTTAAATTCCTTTTTCCTAAGCCCAAAAGGAAACCCTAGCTATAAATACCCTAAGCCCAATTATTTTACCCTACACAAATTATTTTCCTCACTCATTCTCTCAAAAAAAAATTTCGGCCCTCTCTCCCTCCTCTTCCACGTGATTTTTCTTTTCTTCTTCCTCTCAAGTTTTTGTTTCTTCTTCTTCAAGTAACGCTTTCTTCTTCGCTAAGAAACGTCACCGCCGCCGCCGTTGACCACCGTGAACCGCCGCTGCTGCCACCAATACCTTCCTTGGCCGGCGCATCTTCCTTTGTATCTTGAGTTGGTTTAATTCTTTCCTTTTCCTCAAGTTTTCCATTAAAGGCTATATTTTTATGCTTTATTTTAATGTTAATCATGATTATCAATATTAATTTACTGTTTTAATGAGTAATCTTGATTAATATATATATATTATATTATAAGAATAAAAATTCAGATTTGTTTATTATTGTTAGATTTAAGTTTTAATAATTAAAGCATGGATTTTTAGGGTGTTAATGATTAGAAAACCATAGTAGCATATTATACACTATGAGATTAATTTAATTTATGATTTTAAACATGTTTAAGAGGGTTTAAAGAAGGTTTTATGATTTTATAAGTTGCTGGAATTTCAGAAAGTGTTTTATTTAGGGAGTTTTAAGAATTTTAATTACTAGTATGGTAGTACTATGCTAGGAATTAAAAGTAATGGAAGTTTTGATAGTAAAATCAACTTTTGAATATGTTTAAAGGGGTTTTTAAATATTTTAAAGTTGCTGTCTTTTTATTTAAAAGTATTGATTTGAGTTATGTTTGATTTCTAGGCGGAGAGTATTCCGTAGGAGACTTTTAAAGGTTTAAAAGTGGCCAGTCGACTAGTTTACACAAGGTACGTACATACCTATGTGATGATTGAGATAGTATCATGATTTTATAAAGGAGAATTATATAGTATCATGTATAGGAACTATGTTGAGTTCGTGTATGATATTTATTATGATGGATTTTGCATGTTTTATGCCTGTGTGCAAGCATGTTGATTTTAATATTTGATTATGAGTAGAATATCATGTTTGTATGGAATATTGATGCAAGCATGTTAATTGGATTGGGAACTTTATTTATTAATTCGCATGGGGGAATTAATATATTTATTAGTATTGGATCATGTTTGATCGTTGTTCCCTTTTTGTATTTCACTACTTTATGAGGACCGTGGGCCTTATTTGGTAAGTTGACAAGTTATGCCTTTGAAAGGTAAGATTGATTGTTGGCTAGGTTCAACAAAGTAAGAAAGGTTGGAATTAAATAAAGTAATCTTGGATTGTAAGTTGTGTGATCACTTATTTAATCCTAAGATAAAAGAAGTTTAGTTATGAATGTTGAATTATATTCTGTGTTGCTTGTATGTGTGTAATAACAAGTAATAAATTGTAAATCACGTAAAGTGTAACTTGGATAGTAATAAGCTTTAGACTGGTGCACGTCTGAAGTTGGACAATCAGGAGTTGGGGTACATGGTGAGCGGGCCATGGCTTTTTCTGGGAATTGGATTGATCACCATTCCTCTTTTTATTTAAAGGTTCCTCGATATCGTAGGTCATTATGGAATACGGAGTCGCGCCCGTATTTCGTCTTCCTAGGTGAAGACTGGTTTTTAGTTAGACAACTCGGTCCAATAACTATTCCATTTAATATAATAAAAGTTGATTAAAGTTTAGTTCAAGTAGAAGTTATCCTGAGAATGTTGTATTGTTGTATTATTATTTAACTCTGTTATCATTCCTTAGTATCATGATTAGGATTGTTGTATGTATTGATATGTAGTACTCAGCTTTGCTGATTACGTGCTTTGTTGTGTGTGTTGATCATGGCTTTGCCTTATTGATCCTGTGATGACCCAAATTTTGGTGAGCAGATTCTCTAAAGCATTGACATTTACAGGTTCGCAGATGTAGCATCATTGGGAATCTGGGAATGGAGAGCTGTGTAAATTTAGTTTTGTTATCTTGTTCTGCATTAGTCAGATGATGTTATTATTATTGTGGTTGATAGACTTTCATAAAGTGGTTTGTTTTTGAAGTACTTAATTTATTATTTACAAAGTTTAGTTTGATGTTTTCCGCTGCAAAATTCTGAATAAGCCGATACGTTATCACACGGGCGATAATACTTGGGTAATTCTCTAAGTTTTGTGTTATAAAGGTATTTCTGAAAAGAGAGAATTATCGGGGTGTTACAGATGTCCCTCTTAATTGTCGTCGTCGTGCATCGTTGTTGCTGCTCGCCGCTGCTCCCCCTGCCCTTGTTGTGTGCTGGTGGTCCTGTTCTTCTCCTTGCTCGTGTTCTCCTTACGCAAACGGAGGTGAGAGAAGAAAGCAGCACAGGGACAAAGAGAGGGGTTTTGGGGTTTCGAAGGGGGTTAGGGGAGGGGGGGAATTCGACGGGGTGGTGGGGGGAGGGGGGCTACGGGGGGGGGGGAGGGAAGGCTGCGGGGGTGGTGGAAGTGGGGAGGGGGGTTGGGGTGGCGGGGAGGGATGCGGCGGTGGAGGGGGAGGGGAGGGGTTGGGGTGGAGGGGGAGAAGGTGGCTGAAATGGTGGTGGGTGGGAGTAGAAATTGAAAACAAAAATAAAAGATAAATGAAAAATAAAAAAATTACCTTGCTAACAGGTTACAAGTCATCTGGGTGCATTTTTGGCGGACCTCACCAATAGTTGGGGGTATTTAAAAATAACTCATAGTTGGGGGTATTAAGTTGGGGGTATTCTGATCCATTTTTCCTAAATGTAATGAAACTTATGATTTTGAATAATGCACATAAAAGTTTATTACATTGGCTAGTACTTGTAACACAACTTAATGGAGTCGCATTTTCTTTCATATCGCCTGGAGAATAAAAACGACCTTCACGTTTTGCTTTAAGTATACATCTTCGTTTTTCCCGAGCAATATGTGCAGTTTGATTATGAACTGTATTGACTATCACAAGACCTGTTTTAAAAAGCAATTCGATTTTTTAGTAAAAGATGTTGTTTGAATTGTATATTTTGTATGAGTCACTAATTACATAAAAATGTATAATTAATAATCTAAATTAATAAAATAAAACTTATGAATTTCATTACTGCACTTGTAAATGTATTACATTGGCTATTACTTATAACACAACTTAATGGGGTCTCATTTTCTTTCAAACTTCCTGTAGAACAATGACGAACTTCACGCTTGTCTTCCAATATACATCTTCTTTTTTCTCGAGCGACACGTGCAGATTGATTACTAATTGGATTCAGTATCATAGGCCTTGTTTACGAAAAAAATGGAATTTTTATAAAAATAAAAATGAATAACAATTTTGTATTATTCACTAATTATAGCTACGTGTACTATTAAATAAAATATGATTGTACCGTTGATATGTCCACCAAGGGTGTCCTATGATTTGACCGCACAACAATATTTTGTGACAGTACTGGTGCATTGAATAAGATATTTTCTCCGCCTACAATGTAAAAAATAATAAATAATATCATAAAATAATGACACAAAATATAATAGATGCATTTTAACTGCTTCTTTTTTTAACCTTTACGAAGTTATCATATAAATTTATATAATAAATAGATTTAAATTTTCTATAACGTTTGAAAAATATTATCTAATTCATGAATTAGTATGAAAAAACATTATATACTTCTTCAATCTATTATAAAAACACATATAAAAAACTAAAATGCAATACATACACTCTAAAAAGATAATAAAATATTAATTTTTCATGTATTATTAGTAAGTGGTCTCCACCTAACATAAGTTTTTGGCAACCAATGTACATATTCATTTCTTATAATTGGAAAAAACTGATCACACAAATTCCATAAACATTATATTATTTCATAATATATTATAAAAACATATATAAAAAAAATGACAAAATTATATTACATCACATGGTTAGTATGTGAAACATTATGCAATTTTTAAATATACTAAATAAAAATGTAAACAATTAAGCATATTGTATCCAAATGATATGGATTATTTGTGACACATAAGATTTGTTTGTTTTAATAAACAAATTAGATGGATATTAATTGTTTTAGTTTATAACAACCGAACCTTCAACTTCCTCAACTCATTTCCCCATTTTCTCTCAATTTCTTTCTTTCTGTAAATTTTCTTTCTCTCACTAAAAATTTCTCTCTCTAAAAAACCGGAAAAATGGAATGGAAAACGTAACAAAAAATCAGTTCGTTTTTCCAATTTTGTTCATTTGACGAAAATTAGATGTAAACAAAAAAAATTTTGAATTTTTTTTTGATAATCACATACACAATTGTGATTAAATAGCAGATCTATGGTTTTTTTTTTACATGCAACCAATTTTTTTTGGGAAGATTGAAGGTTCAAAAGGTGCAATTCATGAAGAACAAATTGAAGGTTGTTGATGAATTTTTGTATTTCGAGAAAAAAAGAAAATGAAGATGCGATGATGATGATGATTGATATCAAGGAGTTTCGAATTTATCTATCACTTCTAATTTAACCGAAATCAGATTAGTTTCGAATTTTCTATTTTTATCAAGTTTCTTTATTTATTTATTCACTTCCATTTTGTTAATTATTATTATCTATATTTGTTAACTAAATATATATGCAAGTAATTTTCTTAGTTTAAGTCTAACATAATATTTAAATAGCTAATTTATAAAAAAATATACATGCATGTAAAAAAAACTTCGATATATTGACAATTATTCATGTTTTCTTTGTGAATCAAAAATTCTAGGTTTATGTATGATGATAAATAGTTAGAAAAATTATGTTCATATGTTTATATATTTTTATAACTAAATGCATGCAACTAAATCTGTTAGATTAAGTATAATATAATGTTCAATTAACATATTTTTTTTAAACACTAAATCTACATCCATGTAAAAAGAATCGGATAAATAGTTATAAAATCAATTTTTTGGGCCCAAATCACAAACTAACAAACCGGTTGGGCTTAAAAAAGGCTATAAATCAATATTTTGTTAACTAAATATATGCAAGTAATTCTAAAACTTTAAGTTTAATATAATATCTTTTTTACTAATTTAAAAAAAATGTACATGCATGTAAATAAAACTTCGATATATTGACAATTAGGGCCTGTTCTCTTCGGCATAAAACAACTGAACTGAACTGAACTGAACTGAATTGAATTGAACTGAAAAGGACTGAACTGAACTGAATTGAACTGAACTGAACTGAACAGAATTAAATTATAACTAATTAATAGTAATGATTATCATTTAGGAACTGAACTGAATTGAACTGAACTGAACTGAAATAAGCTTGGGAGAACAGACCCTTATTCAAATTTTCTTTGTTAATTAAAAATTCTAGGTATATGTATGATGATAAATAGTTAGAAAAATTATGTTGATATGTTTATATATTTTTATAACTAAATGCATGCAAGTAAATATGTTAGATTAATTATAATATAATGTTCAAATTACATATTTTTTTTAACCCTAAATGTACATCCATGTAAAAAGAATCGGATAAATAGTTAGGAAACAGATTTCTCGTGGCCCAAATCACAAACTAACAAACCGGTTGGGCTAAACAAATGATATACATCAATATGGGCCCAAGTACAATATAACACATATACATATATAGTATACAAACTCTAACAATTGACTTCAATTAGCTTTAATTTGGGCACAAATCAGTTTACTTAAACCAATATAGTATAATTGTTGCATTATCTTAGTTGAGCTCAAATCTGGTTTGTTTATGTTAAACCATTTTACTTGGTTAAAGGATTAGTCTTGCACTCCTTAGTTGGACTCAAATCTGGTTTGTTTAAGTCTGGTTTGTTTAAGTTAAACCATCTTAGTTGCATTATTTTAGTTGGGCTCAAATGTGATTTGTTTAAGTTAAACCATGTTAGTTGGTTTATGGATTAGTATGTTCATTTTTCGAATATTAATGTTAAACTCTATATTATGTTTAACTGTGAAGTTTAATATAATAAAAAGTATGTTCTTATTTTGGCAGGTAGAAATTAATGAAGATAATAACATACTAAATAAGGTAATTATTATTTTTTTATATATAATTTGCATCAAGCATATTATTATAAATGGTTTTATTTGATGACCAATTACATGACTTTTTAATACATATACAATATGTCCATAATCCAGTAACTATAATATAAATGTCATACGATTAATTGTAGTTATTTCATGGGTAATGGATGAAAAAATGGTTGAAATTTGGAATTGAGTTATTCAAGGGTTGTGTACTTTTTTGGGAAGCTTGAAGTTTGGTTTCATTAAAGTCATATGACTTAAAAAAAGATCTTTTAGATTATTTTGTGCATATGATAAACATATTTGATTTTTTGTAACCAAAATTATCATTATAAATGCAATAGTACAAAACTTACAAAAGAAGTATGTCATGTTGTTTTATGCTATGTAGATAGTACAAAAATAAAAAAAGAAACATGTTATTTTGTTTTATTCTATGTAAAAAAATAACAAAAGGTCAATTCAGATTCTTATATTATATGAGAAACATTTAAGCCAAAAAAAAAGTGTTTTCAGAGTTATCATATCTTGATTGATATTTTGTAGTTCATTAAATTATTTATATAATTTATATCTTTTTTAATATAAAGAAAGTGTTTTCAACGTTTTCATAATTTTTGAACATTAATATATATTTTTAAATTTTTTATACCTTTGCCATCGTTATTAATTCTCTAACAATTCAACAACCATATATTTTATTATTATTATATTTGTTGAGGTGATTATGTAACTAATCTATATTTTTAATTAGTGTATAAGTTAACCTTTAGTGTTCAATTGTTCATTTAATTTTACTCTAAATGCTATGAAAATATCATAATCAAGTAAAAAATATTACCTTCAACAGGTTTGTTGTTTGAATCATGCTTATCTCCTATTGATCTTCTCCTTTTGTCACGAACAATCTTTGAATTCTCTTTACCCATTGAACTTTGTATTCCTTTCAGATACTAATTAAAATGGAAATCTAGATTATTCGTTGCTTATATGAATATGTTTGATGTATGAATTGATTTTGAGAAACAAAAATATGGGAAAGAAGGATAATTCGTAGGTACTAATTTCTCACTGCAAAAATAAATCAATTTAGCAACAGTAAAAAATTGTTGCTATTCATCAGAAATTTATTGCTAACTCGAGTTAGCAACAAATTGGAAACAAAAAATAGTTATTGCTAAAAGGCTTGTTGCCATATGATTTTAGCTACAAAATCTGAAACATTTTCGTTGCCACATCGCATCCATGAAAATATTGTTGTCATGTTGGTTGCTATATGTGGTGCATTTGTTGCCAACTCTAGTGACGAGTTATAAATGATTGTTGCTAATATCGCAACAAATTATTAATATTTTGATGCTAGAAATTAGTAACAAATTATTGACATTGATTGCTAAAAATAGAAACAAACTTTTAATTGTTACAGAGTTACACTTTGACTAATGCACTATTCATACGACGTAGATTAACCTCATGTTTTTTGTTAATTGTTTGATAATTTGATAAACACGTTTATGCAAACCAATAAAGAGAATGAGAGTCAGTCCACTTACAATTCTGAATGATATTTGCATAATGATACTAATAGAAATTGATAATAATGTATGAAACTTCTTAACATATAAGGTGGTAGTTTGGCTAATCTTTCTTCGATGTGGGACACATTTTGAGGAAAAATCTGATGTTACTTCAGTAACAAATAATAAAATATATATTGTTTCCAACGACAACAAATCAAATATCTATTTCCATCTTTGTTTCTAAATGGCAACAAATTTAAAATATGATGTCATCTATCAACGAATCATAAAATTAAATGTTTCTAATGTCAATGATTGAAATATTGGTTGTCGTAATTTGTTGCTAAATGGCAACTGTTGTAGTCTAACATCGACGGCTCTTTTCTAAGACACTTGGGCTCATCAGAGCCGTCCACGTGTCACCTTAGTTAAAAAAGAGAAAAGCCTTGAATCTTTGGGCTACACTCAGATGAGGTAAAAGGTTTAAATTCTGGCCCAACAGTTAGAGCCCAGCAGTGCCAAATGGATGAAGGAGAGTGGTTAATAGACATTCACCAGTCATGGTCAGCCACGTGTCATAATATGATTTCTCAGCCAATCAGATGCTGCTATGGTAGGTCAGTTTTTAAGGTTAGCTGTCAACTTGCTATCACTATAAATACCCCTGAAATCAGGAGAAAAACAGATTCAATGCAAACAGTGCAAAGTTACTCTGATAAAATTCTCTCTCACTTTCTCTTTCTATCTCTACTTTCTCTCACTACTCCTGATAACTGACTTAAGCATCGGAGGGGGAACCACCACCCAAACCTCCAGGGTGGGTCCCTTTGTGCGGAGTTCGGGAGCGAGAGCAAAGACCAAGGACTAAGAGGATTCGGACATCGTTGCACAAGTCTCCAGTGAAGAACACTCAAGATACTACTTTACTTGCTCGACAAGGAAGCTAAGCCTACTGACTTACTTGTTGGACAAGTGGATAAAACATTTGCGCGCCGTACGTGGGGAGACGCAACGATGATCGATTGTCAATCGTCCAACATTGCCGAAATCGAAGCCTTCAAGTTAATGTCGAAGATACGGTGGACCAAGCCACCTCGAGGAACCGGTCATCCATCGTCAATGTTCCTGGACCAAGCCAGCAACCGGTCATCCAAGTTAATCTAGATCGTCCAGTGACTGCCGCCCACCTGGAGAATGTTTTGAATGATTTCCAGACCAGGATGGCGGAGGTCGTCTAGGAACAGATTAAAAGCAATATGTTGTTTTTCCATCACAACCCGGAGCCAGCTGCTAACAATCCACCTCGTCCTAGAGGATGTTCTCAAGTAGATCGCCCATGTCCTAGTCGACTTGTTCGTCAGGAACCCTCTAGGAGGACAGCGAGAGGAAAGCAGCCAGAAGATACTGATCAGAGAAGAAAGATGGACTGGAACCTGGTGGTGAGGACCAAGGACCATGTCCATCCTAGTGGGCACCGAATGGAAACCGACGCCAGGGATTACTTAGAGGCAAAGAGGGCTGCGGCTTTGCAACGTTCGGCCTACGGGGATCTACCCCCTACCTGAGAGACCCTCCGTTGAGGTTGTCGTCCAGAGGGGAAGGCCGAAGTTTAAGCCACTCTCTTGTTCATCCACGACAGGAGAAGACCGTGGCTCAGCCCATGGTCTACAGGCGTCCAAAACCAGCCAACACTTCATCCAACCCAGTAATGAAAGAATATCGCAAGGAGTTCATACCCATTGAGGGACAGCTGGGAGCTCTCCAAATCAACTGGCCTACTCCATTCTCGGCCAGGATTATGGAGACGCCCCCCTTCCCAAAGGTAAAACTCCCAACCATTGAGCCTTTCGATGGAACTACTGATCCAGACGATCACCTGTCTGCTTACAAGCATCAGATGTACGTACAAGGAGTGGACGACGCTATTTGGTGTAAGAATTTTCCAGCTACTTTGAAAGGAGTAGCGCAGAAGTGGTTTAACAATCTTCCCCCCAATTCAGTCAACAACTTTACTGAACTCAGCTTCTTATTCACTAGTCATTTTGTTGCCAACAAACAAGAGCAAAAGACGAGCATGCACCTAGGCAAGGTCATTCAAGGACCTAAGGAGGCTCTTAGAAGCTTCGTTAAGAGATTCAACCTAGAAGCACTTCGGATCCAAGATCTTAATCTTTGGAGTGGCTTTTGACGCTTTCATTAGGGGACTAAGGCCAGGAAGTTTCAAATTTGACCTTGTTAAGAAGAAAATCTCCACTCTTGCTGAGGCTTTGAGGGAAGCCGAAGCATTTATTCATGCCACCGAAGTATGTGCTGAGGCAAAGCATCCCAAGTCTAAGAAGCCTGAAGAGGTTGCTCAGCCAAAAAAGAGCAACCCCAAGAAGGCCGAGACTTGGGCAATAACCTCCAACACCACTCCGGCTAGAAAGAACAAGAGAAAGGAGGCCGAGCCATCCTCATCCAATCCTGTTGAGTTTAACAAAGACCAATACTCCATCCTCATGGAGATTAAGGATCAGTATGAGTTGAAGGCCCCAAATTTGAAATGAAAACTCCTTATAGAAATAGGGATAAGAGCAAGTATTGCCACTTCCACAAATATTGTGGTCATGAGACCAATGAATGTAAGCACCTCAAGAGAGCTTTGGAAGAGTTAGCCCGAAAAGGAAAGATGAATTCCTATATGAATCAAGGGGGAAGGAAGTTTCCAAGGAAGGATGATTGGCATAACAAGAAGAAGGAGAGTGCAAGCACAGACGAAGATGTTGTTCTCGTAATCTCAGGTGGGTTTGCTGCTGGGGGACCAACCAATAGAGGGCACAAAAACTACCTTAGGGAGCTCGGCCAAGTTTTATTAGCTGATCAGACAAAGGCTGAGCCCTTCCCAAGGGTGGTAGTTAGTGAGCAAGATCGGGGCAGGTTGAGGACTCCCCATGATGATCCCTTGGTTGTAGAAATGAAAATAGCAAACTTGAGAGTAAGAAGGATCCTGATCGACATCGGAGGTTCGACGGACATCATTAGTGCTGATTGCCTGTCCAGACTAAAGTTTGAGGAGAAGAACTTAGTTCCCGTTCACCATCCCATCATAGGGTTTGGGGGAGGAGTCATCCATCCCATGGGAACTGTGACTTTGCCCGTTCGAGTGGGAGAGAAGGAAGCCTCAAGAACTCTGTTTATCAAGTTCTTGGTGGTCCGAGACTTGATAGCCTACAATGCCATTCTTGGACGACCAATCTGAATCATGTCAAAGCGGTAATAGTAACTCACCTGATGTTGATGAAGTATGAGTGTGATGACGGCAAGATTGGCTCCTTGTATGGAGACCAGCAGGCGGCTAGGGAATGTTACCTAACTACTCTGAAACCATCATCATGGAAGGCAAATAAGCAAGACCAGACAAAGGTTGCTGGCGGAAGGAAAACGTCTGAAATAGAGAAAGATCAGACGAAGGTTGCCAGCGAAAGGAGAACGTCTGGAATAGAGAAAGATCAGACGAGGATGGCTAACGAGAGGAAAACGTCTGGATTTGTCAAAGACCAAGTCGCCTCGTTAAAGCCGACCATGGAGAGCCCTCAGACGCCTCTTGCTCCCTCAAGGAAAGCGTCTGAGCACCTCCCCAGCAAGAAGAGGAAATATGAAGTCATCAAGGAAGAACCCTCCTCGTCTGAAGAGGTCATGGCCATCATGGGACTAGCAGTAGAACGTCCAGAGCCAGTAGAAGCCCCTGAAGAGGTACGTCTGGATGAAGCTCGTCCAGAAAGGACCTTTAAAATCGGATCTTCACTCAGTCCTGGTTTGAAGGGTCATCTAGTCCACTTGCTGAAAGAGTTTCAAGATGTGTTTGCCTATTGCGTTGAGGAAATGCCTGGCATTGATCCGGAAGTAGCCGTCCACCGGTTGAATGTTGATCCAAATTTGAAACCAGATCGTCAAAAGAAGAGGCATTTGGGACCGGCTAGAAACCAGGCGGTCGACCAAGAAGTTCAGAAGTTGATGGAATCCAAGTTCATCAAAGAAACCTATTATCCTGACTGGATAGCAAATGTAGTTATGGTGCCAAAGCCCAATGGCACCTGGAGAATGTGTGTGGACTACACTAACCTCAACAAGGCTTGTCCTAAGGACAGTTTCCCTTTGCCTAAGTTGGATCGTCTGGTAGACTCCACAGCTGGCCATGCTTTGCTGAGCTTCATGGACGCTTATTCAGGTTTTCATCAAATCCCAATGTGGCCGGAGGATCGAGACAAAACGTCCTTCATTGCGAAAAAGGGTCGTATGGTCGGGTGAGGATGCCATTCGGCCTACGCAATGCCCCGGCCACTTTCCAAAGATTGATCAATAGCGTTTTTCAGCCACAGTTGGGACGAAATATGGAGGCATATATTGACGATATGATAGTCAAGAGCCGTCAAGAAGAAATTCATGTTGGTGATTTGAGAGAAACTTTTGAAACTCTCAGGAGATACAAGTTGAAGCTGAATCCCAGCAAATGTGTCTTTGGGGTATTGTCGGGGAAGTTTTTAGGCTTCTTGGTGGATCAGAGGGGAATAGAAGCCAACCCTGAAAAGATTCAAGCTATTTTAGACATGAAGTCTCCTTCGAAGGCAAAAGAGGTACGGCGGGCGACGGGTTGCTTGGGCGCCCTTGGACGATTTTTGTCTAAGTCGGGCGACAAGTGCCATCACTTCTTTGCCACGATCAAGAAAAAAGCCAAGTTCGAATGGACAGCAGAGGCGGAGCAAGCCCTTCAACTTGTCAAAGATCATCTTCAGCGTTCGCCTAGGTTGGTCGGGTCCCACGAGGGGGAAAAGTTGTTTGTATACTGGGCCGTATCCACTCAAGCTGTGAGTGCCGTCCTATTGGCTGAAAGAGAGTCCGTCCAAGTTCCCATATACTTTGTGAGTCACGAGCTCAAAGATTCGGAAAACAGGTATACTCCAGTCGAGAAGTTTGGATTGGCCCTAGTCATGGCCAGCAGAAAGTTGAGGCCATATTTCTTGGCGCACAGTATAATTGTCTACACTGACCAGCCCTTGAAGCAAGTTCTACAGAAGATGGAAGCTGCTGGACGAATGCTAAAATGGGCGGTTGAGCTTAACATGTTTGACATATCATTTGAACCAAGGAAAGCCATTAAAGGGCAAGCCTTGGCAGATTTTATAGTTGAGCTTACTCGGCCAACCATAGAACCAATATCTCGATCCAACTAGAGGAAGGAAGCATTGGACGCTCATGGTTGATGGATCGTCCACGATCAATGGATGTGGGGCGGGAATCATTTGTCAATCTCCCGAAGGAGATAAGTTTGAATATGCATTGAGATTCCAGTTCGAGCGTCCAATAATGAAGCTGAATATGAAGCACTCTTAACTCGGAATCAAAATGTGCAAGGCGGCCGGAGCTGTTGAGATCGAGGCCAAATCGGACTCCCTCTTAGTTGTCGATCGAGGTTAATGGAGATTTTGAATGCAAAGAAGTATCAATGAGCAAATACATGCGACTGATCAAAGATGAGATAGAGCCATTAAAACGATTTGTCCTCGACCAAGTACCAAGGTCGAGAAAATCATCAAGCCGATGCTCTCTCAAAATTAGCCGGCTCTCGAAGGTGATGTGCCAAGAACAGCTTTTTGGGAAGTCAAACCCAAAAAGAGCATCGACCAAGAACAGATTATGTTTCTCGGCCGAGGGACATGTCCGGATGGAGCCGATCATAGAATATAAGAAGACGGGACGATTGCCTTCAGATCCTGTAGAGGCTAAGTATGTAAAGGCTAGAGACAAGTGGTTTGAATTATGGGACGAGACACTTTACAAGAAGTCATTCAACCGGCCCCCTCGCTCAAGTGCGTCACCGAGAGAAGATGGTCCGGAGGTCCTGAAAGAACTCCATGAAGGAGCTTGTGCTTCTCACATTGGGGGAAGAGCTTTAGGGGAAAAGGCTTTAAGGACGGGGTACTACTGGCCTACCTTAAAGGAGGATGCTTTAGTCTATGCAAAGAAGTGTGACAGTTGTCAGAAGCATGGAAATGTGTATCAGAAGCCGTGCAACTACTTAACCCCCATCTTGTTCCCTCTGCCTTTTGCCAAATGGGGCATGGATATCCTAGGACCTTTCCCTGTGGCCGCTGGGCAAAAGAAGTTTGTGATAGTGGCAGTTGACTACTTCACTAAATGGATAGAGGCGAGAGGCCATGAGAGGAATAACAACGAACGACGTCAAGGGCTTCATCCGGAAAAACATTATAACTCGATTTGGCATGCCTCGGTCAATCGTCTTTGATAATGGTCCACGGTCGAAACGCCTAAGCCGAAAGAGTGGTCGTCGAAAGAGAAATCAAAGCTCACTTTGCTAGCCGCCCACCCACAAGCCAATGGGCAAGTTGAGTCCTTCAACAAGATTCTATCAAATGGAATCAAGAAGAAGCTGGATAACGCCAGAGGACAATGGGTTGAAGAACTGCAATTGGTGTTATGGTCCATTAGAACAACCGCTAAGAATTCCACAGGCGAGACGCCTTTCATGTTAGTCTATGGCACTGAAGCCGTCTTGCCCATTGAGGTTGAAGAGCCCACCCTACGAGTCATGTTATACACGGAAGATGCCAATTGGGCCGCATTGCGCATGGCTTTGGACCAAGTCCCGTAAGTCGGGGGCAATGCCTTGCTAAGAATGCAATTGTACAAACCGCGAATGGCTCGGGAGTTTAACAAAAGAGTTGTTAGACGACCACTCAAGGTGGGGGATCTCGTCCTAAGAAAGATGGAAGCGGTTGGACGCGCTAAAGAGTTGGGGAAGCTAACACCAAACCGGGAAGGCCCTTATCTCGATTGTCCGAGGAGGTACGCAGTGGGACTTTTCGTCTACAAGATCTAGATGGACGACCTATTCAGCGTTCTTGGAATTCGGACAACTTAAAGAAGTACCACGTCTAACTCAGATCTTCGTCAGACACCTGTAGGGTAATTTGTAGTTACTCCAAAGTGCCACGGCACATGTTAGTAAGAAAAGAATTGTATACATGTATCTTGGCATTCAGCCAAGCAAAATCCATATAATACAATTCTTACTTTCTTATCTCTTTGTATGTTTTCACCAAGTTAATTCACTTTGGGGCATTAAATCAGTTACTCGTCTAAAAAAGTGACAATAACTTGGACAAAATACAAACAAAAGCAGAACGTCAAAATTACTCGCATTTACGCCGAACATCACTCCCTCAAAGAGACCGGCCAAAAATATAATGCATATATGGCCGTCAAATTGACAAAAACTCTAGTAAGAGTAACGTCAAAGTCTGTGAGAGAAAGCTGGCCTAAAATAAGACCTTAGTAAAGGATACTTACTTTTAAAATCACGGACAGCTAAGTAGTCCAGACCCTAGTAAGGGATCGCTACTTAATGACGAGTGTTGCCCCCTCAAGAAAACCGGCTAAAACACGCTTTGAACAGGTATCTCAAGCTCGTCCATCAACTTCAGCAGGCTCAGCCACGGCTAGCTGCTCTCCTTCTTGGACTTTGGCTCTCCCTCCACGCACGGTTGAGCTAAGCCCAATAAGGGGGGGATGATAGAAGCCAAAAGGACGAGCCATGTAAAAACAAGGACGAGCCATAGAAAACAAGGTCGTCCAAAAAACTAATACCTAGGCTATAGATGCCTTTCTGATGGTTTGAAACCATCCCAGACGAGTACGGCCCAAAGAAGGTGACCGTCTGAGAATGGACGTCCTACTGTGGATGACCATCGTACAAAAATCGACGCTAATTTTTGGACGAGTATGGTCCAAAGAAGGTGACCCTCGTCCAAAAAAGTTGGTAGCTTGAGTCAAACAGGTCTTGGCCGCAACCTCTCAGTGGGCGAGACTCGTCTGAATAAGCAGACCGTCCAACAATCTAGGGAAAATCAAGCAAAATGCTTGGGTACTTAATAAAGATTGGAAATCGTCCAATGCCAAGAATGATCGTCCAAGAAGTTCAAGACGAGTCAATTCTTGTACTTGGATATTTCATAAAATAACAAATAATCGTCCAAGGGCAAGGGGGACAATCTTCTCGTATGGGCACTTTGCAAACAGTCTCAGACGAGTCCCTTTTGGTATTTGGAGACAAGTTTTAAAGGTTAAGAATCCGAGCAGGATGTTCAACGATCATGACGAAGTTAAAGTTACACTTAGCCAAATTGCAATTGTAAAAAAAAATAAAAATAAAAAGAAGATCGGCAATTGGCAAAAAGTTCTTCATATATATCAACAGCAAAACTTTACAACTTAAGGCTACTGAAGAGCTACGACTACAACGGCAGACAAGCCAAGAAACTTAGAAAAATAAACCTAAAGCTAGGCTTCATCTCCAGCGCGTGTTTCTTGGTTGTCCTCAGGCTTCTCATCCTCGCCTTCGTCTTCAGGCCCTTCACCATCGGCTGCAGCCTTGTCGTCAGACTCTAAGAATTCCGGAGGTTCCTCGGCACATACCATAGCCCGATGGACACTCTGTTGGTACTCTAGACGACGCACAAAGCTGGGAACCTCATCAGATTCAGCCAGCATCTCGAAGGCCTTGACAGCCCAGCCTTTTGACGTTTCGATGACTTGTGCCAACCCTTCCTTGGCGTCATCGAAGGCCTTGGCCGCCTGGCTCTCTAGACGGGCAGTTCTCGCCCTCAGAAGAATATTCTCCTTCCTTAGCTGCGCGGCGACGAGAAGGGCGACATTTCTTTCATCTCTTAGTTCAGTGGAGACAGCATCAATTACCATCTTCAGACGGTCTTGTTCCTTGAACATGTCATTAATAGTAACAAGATAATTCTTGTTTTCTGACTCCAGATGAGCTGATCTTTTCTCCAAAGCCTCCAGGGATTGATGATGGAGTGTATTAGCCATCTCAATATCATGGATGGCCTTGTCGCCTGCCGTAGTCGCCATATGGACGAGCTGTTTATTCTCTTTTCTCAGCTCCTTCGCCCATTCTTCAGTTAGCATGCTGCGAGCCAGAAGCTGGAACAATGAAAACAAATCAAGTTATTAGACGGGTTAAAGAGTCAAAATTTGAACAAGTATAGAACAAAACGGGCATAAAATAATACCTCGGCAGCAAGCTGGGACATGTAGCCCACATGCCCGGCAGAAGCTCCCCTTAATCCTTTGATATAGGATTCAGGGTAGGGTAGCACTTGAAGAGCTCCTGCTTCAGACGCTCTTTCTCCAGCCTTGACATTTTGGCGAAAGCAGGAGAAGACTCCTCGTTCGAATCAGCGAGGGGAGGAGTTGGGGGAATAGCAGGGCCTTTGCCCTTATCTGAAAGAGGGGGAGAGTCAGTAATCTTGATAGGAAAGACGATGGCTTGTCTATTGGACGGACTCATGGACCGTCCACCGACCCGCATCGTCCTAACTATATTGGGGTAATACGACTCACCAGACGAAAGCGTCTTTGTCCTAACGCCTAAAGGCATCTCGTGGCACCCGGCTTAGCCACCGAGCCGCCGAACCCCGGATAGTTCTCGGCGGCGGCCCAGATTCCGGTGCAACCAAAGCCAAGGCGGACTCTAGGTTGACCTCAGCAGAGTCGGTCGGCAAAACGCTGAGTGGAACAGCTGCATGGGCATCCTTTCCCTCCCCGGCCGGGCCAACAGTTGAAGGCTCCCTTTTAAGAGCCTTGGCTTGTGGGGGAGGCATGCTTTTCTCCCCGCTCTCGACAGCAGGAGCCGCCTTATCCGCCTTCTTCCTTGTAAAGCCCTTAGGCTTCTTTGCTGAAGGCTGGTCAGCTGCAGTAGTTGGCCTCTTCTTGGATGAGGGCGACTTCCCAGGTGGAAGTTTGTTTGTAGGAGCATTTTTCTGCAAAAAATAAAGGCATCAGATCGATCGTCCAAAAAAAACAAAAATAACTACTATTGCAAATCATCCGGACGAGTATAGCCCCAAGAAGGTGACCGTCCAAGTATGGACGTTCTTCTATGGCTGACCCTCGCCCATAAATTTTATGCAAAAATCCAGACGAGTATGGCCCCAATAAGGTGACCATCCAAGTCTGGACGTTCTCCTTATTTAGGTGACTCTCGCCCAAGAATTGGGCACCAATTCTTGGACGATCATGGCCCCAAGAAGGTGACCGTCCAAGTCTGGACGATCTCCTTCCTTAGGTGACCCTCGTCCAAGAGTTTGGCACCAACTCTTGGACGAGCATGGCCCCAAGAAGGTGACCGTCCAAGTCTGGACGATCTCCTTCTTTGGGTGGCCCTCGTCCAAGAATTGGACACCAATTCTTGGACGATCCTGGCCCCAAGGAGGTGACCGTCCAAGTCTGGACGATCTCCTTCTTTGGGTGACCCTCGTCCAAGAATTGGACACCAATTCTTGGACGAGCATGGCCCCAAAGAGGTGACCGTCCAAGTCTGGACGATCTCCTTCTTTGGGTGACCCTCGTCCAAGAATTGGACACCAATTCTTGGACGAGCATGGCCCCTAGGAGGTGACCGTCCAAGTCTGGACGTTCTCCTTCTTTGGGTAACCCTCGTCCAAGAGCTTTGCACCAATTCTTGGACGAGCATGGCCCCAAGGAGTTCACCGTCCAAGTCTGGACGTTCTCCTTCTTTGGGTAAGCCTCGTCCAAGAGCTTTGCACCAATTCTTGGACGAGCATGGCCCCAAGGAGTTCACCGTCCAAGTATGGACGTTCTCCTCTTTTGGGTGATCCTCGTCCAAAATCAAGATGCCAATTTCGGACAAGCTTATATGGTTCTCGGCAAAAAAAAAAAAAAAAAAAAAAAAATTTAATACCATTGTTTCTGCCCTCTTCTCGGCACTGCTCTTTGCATACTCCTTCCACACGTTGTCAGTAAATTGGGACATACTGATTTCCCCCGTCCAAGATGCTTTGAGGCGTTGTCTGGCCGAGTCTGCAAAGAACAAAAATGTGTTCGTCAAATGAATTATAGACGAAGAGTTTTACTTGGGTGATTTCAAATATATACCTTTATCATCGGCCAATCGCAAGCCGGCAGCAACCAAGAAGTCGTCTTGGTAAAACATTTCCTTAAAGGGTATCCAGTTAGATGGCCCCTTAAAAGATTTTTGGCCGGGCCTGGAGTACTCCTTCACTCTGAAGTACTCCACCACCTCCTCGTCAAAGTTGTCCTCCAAATCTAGCCAAGACTGCTTCCGCCCAGTATTTGTGACGGATCTATTATAATATCTGTAGCTCTCTGTGACATAGTCGGTGGACGCCCGTAAAAAGATAAAATCGGCCTTCCACTCGTGCATCTTCGACGATTTTCCCCAAGCCGTCATGAAGGCCGGACGGTTGCAGATGCTTGAGCCATGCTCCGTCCACGGCCCCGAGTACCTTAGCCGCATAATGGATATGGGTAAAGGCTTGAAGGGAAAAGGCTAGGCCGCGTAGCTCACGACGGCAATAAATGTCCTGGATGTTGTGCCAAGCGTTTGGAGCCCGCTGGTTATGGCCGATGTGGTAGTGCTTGCAACACTTGTTCTACGAAGTCATGGAGAGGAAACCTCAATCCCGCATCTAAGGCCAGTTTATAGACGGCGAAATGGTTCCTGGGAGCACTCAGGATCGTCGAGTCGTTATTAGGAATGACAAAGGAGAAGCCCGGCATGGGCATGAAAGACGACAAGTAATTAGGGTCTGGTCCTAGTTTCTTTAACCACTTACGGTTAACTAAAATGAAGCCGGGGATCGAAAGGGGACCTAAACGTCTTCTAATCTCCGACGAGGTAGTAGACGCCTCGTCGATTCTTCTCGCAGCCTCGGGATCGCTACCATTATTACCATAGCCGATCTCCGTCGTATCGGCGTCCCCTGCCGGCACGGGTCTCAGTTTTTATTTCGGAGTTTTCTGCATCATGGTCGACAGGAGACCTGTCCAAAGATGGAGCACTTTGGACCTCTCTTGCCTCATCTGGCACCCATCCAGTGGATTCCTCCATATCTGAGCTATTTGATGGGATTATTGTTTTTCGTCTTAGACGGGCCGTTTGCTTGACGCGCGCCGGATTACCCCCGCACAGTAAAGACCGGGTCGTCGACTTTCTCGGCCAAAACTATGAAAATATATGTACTCGGCGCGAAGAGGCCCAACTCTAGAATGCGCCGAAGAAGAAGTATCGGTTCTAGGGTCAAGACAAGCTCTTGGTCGGCTAGGATTATTTGACGAAGATGATTCCATTTTATTGATTTTCTAAGAAAAAATAAAGAATAAAGAATAATGAAAAGATCAAAGAAACGATACCTGCTAAGAACGTCTGGGCGATTCGTCGAAAAGTGTTGAAGCTGGACGATCTCTCTCTCTCTCTAGAAAATTTGCAGAGCTTCTCTCTCTAGGAAAATTTGATCGAGGTGTTAAATGATTGAATGTTTTCACACCCAGGTTATTTATAGAGGGATAAGAAACCTGCGGAGCCGGTCAAGAATGACCGAAAAGAGAATACAACGGTCACATATGACCGGTAGAACAAGGAAGAAGGCGCGTCACTTCCTTTCAAATCAAACTACCTTGAGGGTAAAAGGCCCTTAACCGTCAGATGGACCAACAGTGAAAGCCCTTTTAGGGGCAAATGTTGTAGTCTAACATCGACGACTCTTTTCTAAGACACTTGGGCTCATCAGAGCCGTCCACGTGTCACCTTAGTTAAAAAAGAGAAAAGCCTTGAATCTCTGGGCTACACTCAGATGAGGTAAAAGGTTTAAATTCTGGCCCAACAGTCAGAGCCCAGCAGTGCCAAATGGCTGAAGGAGAGTGGTTAATAGACATTCACCAGTCATGGTCAGCCACGTGTCATAATCTGATTTCTCAGCCAATCAGATGTTGCTATGGTAGGTCAGTTTTTAAGGTTAGCTGTCAACTTGCTATCACTATAAATACCCCTGAAATCAGGAGAAAAACAGATTCAATGCAAACAGTGCAAAGTTACTCTGATAAAATTCTCTCTCACTTTCTCTTTCTATCTCTACTTTCTCTCACTACTCCTGATAACTGACTTAAGCATCGGAGGGGGAACCACCACCCAAACCTCCAGGGTGGGTCCATTTGTGCAGGTTCGGGAGCAGAGCAAAGACCAAGGACTAAGAGGATTCAGACATCGTTGCACAAGTCTCCAGCTGAAGAACACTCAAGATACTACTTTACTTGCTCGACAAGGAAGCTAAGCCTACAGCTTACTTGTTGGACAAGTGGATAAAACAGCAACAAATTGGAAATATGATGCCATCTAGTAATAATTAGTAAAATTAATTGTTTCTAATGTCAACATTACCAAAGTTGGTTGTCGAAATCGCAAATATGATACTACCTAGCAACAAATAGTAAAATTAATTGTTTCTAATGACAACAAGCCAAATATTTGATGTCGTAGTTTGTTGTTAAATGGCAACAAATCGAAAATATGATGCTATCTAGCAACAAATAGTAAAACAACTAGTTTCCAATAGCAACAAATAAAAAATATGTTGCTTTTATTTGTTGAAAAATCAGAGTAAAAAATGTCACTTTATAATAGGCAACAAAAAAATAATACATGTTGCTATCTATTAACAATTCAAACAATTCAAAAATTCGTTGCCATAATTTGTTTTTATAATGCTCTAATTTTTGTAGTGTGTGTTTGTGCATATGTGAATGAAGACAATGGCTTTATGTATTTATAAGATGATGTTAACAAAAATAAGATCTAAAAAAGTAACATTAACTTGGAAAGTATATTAAGTAATTAAGTATGTGTAATATTGATCAAATAACCTTACATAAGTTGATGATTTTGGCCTACTATGTGAATTTAAACAATGATAAAAATGCTAAGTATTAGATTGAGTTGATTAGGTTAATCCCTTTAATTGTGCTAGTAAGATTCACAATATATTCGAATATATGGCACGATTTTATGCCTATTTTATTGCCTTCATTATGCAAGCTATTATGTCACTTTTAAAAAATTGCTAAAAATGCTAAGTATTAGATTGAGTTGATTAGGTAAGTCTCTTAACTTGTGCTAGTACGATTCACCATAATTCAAATGATATGGCACAATTTTATGGCCAATTTTATGGCATTCATAATACACGATTTTAGGGCAATTGGTTTTTAGTGAAATCATTTAATTACCTTTTATATTAATGTGTGATAAGTGTAACTCTAAAAATGATACTTTTACTTATGAAATAAATGATAAATTATTCATTTTTATTTTATTTTCTTGATTATCTTTTTATTATGATTTGAATGGTATTTTATAAGGATTTTTATTTTTTAGTAAATACAATATTTTGCATTTTTTCCTAGGAAATCATCAATTGCATTGATACATGTATTCAAATTACGTGAACCTTCAGGTAGTATACCTTTAGCCTCCTGCTTATTACTTTACTAATTTTTTCATGTCATTATAATTTCGTAAGTCTATTATATCCTTATCAAAATATTAGATTGTTTTAGTATGTCTATGCTTAGTAATAAAAATAACCATAAGAAATAGGTAGAACTTTTTTTATTAAAATATTTGATATTCCACCTAATATATTAGTTTATTTTAGTTGGGTTGTAATAATTAGAAATTGTAATTCTTTGTTGTTATTTTAAATGTAATAATTAATTTACTTGTATTTATTCTTTATTAGGTGAAATAACAAATATTTAGATTATGGAAGAAGTTATTAAAAGTAACTAATAATTTTTGTAGTGTTTTTAAAAGCTAATACCAAAAATATTTGTACAAAAAAAAATTATATTAAAAACCAAATAACAATAGGGCCAAGTATAGTGAATTTATGCGACTTTTTTATTATGCGACTTTTTTAAATGATAAATTATTCTTTTTATCATTTAAAAAAGTCAAATTTCTCATTTGCAATATTAAATCGAAAATTATTGAATCGAAAATTATTGATCAAAAATCAAATGATAAATTATTCTTTATTTATTATTCTTCAGGTAGTATAAAATCGTATAATGTATAACTTTTTTAAATGATAAATTATTCTTTCTAAAATAGAATCATTTGTAATATTGATCAAAAATATTTCCAACTCATTCGAACTTTTTTTTATTAAATGATAAATTATTCTTTTTTAGTTTAAGAAAATTTTATTATGCGACTTTTTTTTCTAATACGATTTAAAAGTACTTAATTTTGATTTGAATTATAAAATTTGTATCACATATATTCCAGTTAATACGTACAAACAATTATATAGTTATTTAGTGACACATTTATAACTTATGTACAATAAATTAATAGTAACATGTAATATAATCAAGATTTAACTGAAAATAAGAACACACACAATAATCATAAAATCATATAAATTGAGTCATTCAAAGTACAAAATAGAGTTCATGCCTAATTTATTGAATCGAAAATTATTTATTCATATTAATTAAAAACCGACATATTGAATAACAAACTTTGAATCTACATTTAAATAAATGTGTATATATATATATATATATATGATAGTGTTAGGACTAAAATTTTTAAGCATAATATTAAAGAGATAATTCATAAAATTTTTAATTTGTATATAATTCGAAACATAATTAATCTATACTACTAAGAAAGCGTTTACAAAATTGTTGAAAATGTATTTTTTTACATGAGAGTTTACAAAGTATTTAATTCGTGTATAATTTGAAACATAATAAGTCGAAACATAAAAAAAGCGTTTTTAAAGTATTTAATTTATGTAATTATTCGTATAATCTAATATCTAATTTTATTAGTTAATTCGCCAATAAATATATCTAAGTGTAATATTACCTTTTGGTAGAAAATACATACAACTAATTATAAATCACTTACCAAGCCATAACGTGTTAGTGCATTAGGATTATTGACCTCAAGACATCTTCCAAAAAAATCTTAGCATTACTATTCAGCAGCCATATACGATCGATTATAGTTTCAATGGAAACTTTTTTCATGACATGTTCGTCATCTGAGAGGATATATAGAATCTTGCAACTGATGAAGAAAAAAAAATTTTAAATATAATTTGTCATGAATTACACAGTTATCAATTGCTAATATTAAACATACCTTAATTTGCAACTGAACAAACCGAACGGTTGTTGAGAAGCAACGCGTCCAAGGATGTTGATTGTGATCTCATTAGGCAAACGGTCGAAAAGATTGCGCTTAGGTGATGATCTCTTTTTAATGGCCGAATGGTTTTGGTTTGTGGAGGATTTTCTCTTCATTGCAACAAACTCTATAGTTCTTAAAATTATGTTCGAATATTTTGGGTGTACTTCATAATGTCAACCTTTATGAGTATATATAATAAAAAAAACCCCCAAAAACCTTCCCATTGTGAATAACTCAATTAATAGGAAAACATTCCTTATTTTAAAAAACGGTTTTGTATTATGGTATAAAAATAATATAATAAATATATATTTAAAGGATATTGGTGATTCATTAAATCGAAGCAATATATGGAAACTTTACTAAATGCGAGAATAATTGAAGAAACACAAAAATTAGGCATATTATATGTTCCCGAAATGTTAAAATATGTTTGAATTATAATATCGTTTGATAAATTATAACTTCCTCATATAGATGATATTATTTAATGTATTCGAACCAAAATGTAGTTTTTTTTTCTTCTTTGTCTAAATCCATATTAGTTAATACATGTCATGTCATAAATAATAAAAGTATTGCCAAAAATAATAAAAGCCGAAAGATGAAGGAAAAAGGAGAAAGTGAAGTGAAAAAATAAATTAGGTGTTGACCTCTTAATTACAAAAAAAAACGGGCAAAATACACTTCGTAAACCCTAATAAAATTGGTTGGTTGCTGACATCAAAGTCTTAAAAAGTTTTTTTAAATTAAGCAAATTAATAAAATATAATAGTTGGATGTTTTAGATTTAACAATCTAATAAAGAGTAGTTGATAAATTTCGGCCAAATTAGTCATTTTTGTCGATGTTTGCCTTAAATGTCATAATTGATTTTGTTTTTTTGAGTTAGATGTCAGAGAATTATAAAGCCCCATTTTTATAGGCCGAATTTTCGGTTTTCTAATTGGTCATACAAAGCATAAAATAACATAAAATCATATAAGAATCAATTGGATATGGCATCCAAGATGATGATAGAACATAGATACATGATATGTATAAATGTCAGAATATTTTTGTTGAAAATCCTTCCCATGATGATTTTATTGATACCATGAAGGAAATCAATCCCATGATGATTTTATTGAAAATGCAATAAACATATTTACAAAGTTACAAAGTTACAGTAGTAATGTAACTAATGTTAGGCTACAAATTAGCCAACTAATCTGCTACAAATAAGGTAACTAAATATGTACTAACTAATAAAGATATATACAATAAAGATGAATATATGCATATATTCTAGCAATAACTAACATACAACCTTTCAACGCATAAAAACTTGAAGAGTGGCATATTACTAAAATCAATTACTTCCCGTTTCTTCTCAAAATCATCAACTTAAGCCATAACTCTTTCTTTAGCCTCTACGTTGCTGCTGCTTTGTCTGCGCTACTACTGTGGTGGTGTGGTGTTGTTGGTGCTCCAATTAAAAATTTGGGCTTTTGTATACAAATGATATAAAAGAATTATCCTGCATATATCAATAATCAAATATTTCACTATTAGGAAGTGGATACCAAATTTCATTCTTGATGATAGTCCCATGCGGTTTCTAACCACCTGGGCACGAATCCCAAACCTAGCTGTGGAGTATTTTGATGTGAATTTCCTCAGCAAAATTGGCAATAAAATAGGCAGAGTCATTCGTATAGATAAGACTACGGCACAAGCGGAGCGTGGTCAATTCACACGTTTAAGTGTGGAGATAGATTTGACTAAGCCTCTACTTGCAAAGTTCTGGTTAAAAGGAAAAATCTGGCGTATTCAATATGAAGGTATCCTTATGGTTAGTTACCATTGTGGTAAAATTGGACATCAAGAATCTGAGTGCCATCAAAAGACTCAGGAAAATGTAGAAGACTCCATGATTCATGACCATCCGAAGTTTATTATGGAAGATGATGAGACTAAAGATATGAATCCGGAAGAAATTGAGGATTTTGGAACTTGGATGCTGGTAAAAAAACCAGTCAGGAAAAGGACTTCAAAAGTAGAAAAAGGGCCACCTCAGGCGGTGAATTACGGGACCGGAGCTCCGGTGATAGGGACACCAAAAGATGTCAAGGGCGAATTTGGATATTCCAGTGGTTGTGCATAATAAGGGCGGAATTCAAGGGATGGGTTCTAGATTTGAATTGTTGAACGAAGAAAAAGCATTGAATCAGGAAGAGGATAGAATTGGTGAGAACCAAGCAGTTGATCAAGAGCTAGACTCTAGCAATTCGCCCCTTATTCCTACCGTGAATTTAGGAGACAGTTCACAAAAGAATCCCATACCCCTTACACCTCTGAGTGATTTTAGTTTAGGAAAGCAATCTCAAATCCCCAAAGATAAGAAGATTTTGGCTAAAAATCCTAAACAGAAGAAGAAAACATCCCACGTTGATAAAATTTTAAAAGATGCTAACTCTAATTTTGGCAACTCGGTGGATTTGGGAAGCAAACAAATTTATTGTGAAGGCAAAGAGATTTATGTGATTCAATTAAACTCCCAAGCATACTCTAAACAAGCCTCCTCTCATCTCCACAATCAAGCCATCTCACAATCTGATGCCCCTGCTGATACTCAAGTTCACATAACAAGCCACCATGATGCCATTCCCAATCCTTCTCCAGCCACTCAATGTAATCAAATTACACATACCCACCGAGAAAACCTTGTTTGTGGGCAGAACAATGGACAATCCCTATCTAATTGTGGCGACCCCCCTGACCCATATATTGGAGATTCGAATGGAGACATGGATAGAGCCAAGTCCAGAGCCTCCGGAGTTGGTAGTGAATTTGATGCTACCCAATGAAATATCATGTTTGTTGAGACTAGTTAGTCAAGCCTTTTTGACTACTCTTCCTTCAATACCTGTTTTAATGGAAGAACGTTTACCTAATTTCCAAACTTTCTCAAGTCCTATCACTTGTATGATATGGAATGTCCAAGGCGCTGGGAGTAAGGCGTTTGTTGCTTCACTTAGAGAACTTGTGTGTTTACATATACCTGATGTGTTGGCATTAGTAGAAACACATATGGGTGGTGAAAGAGCACAGAAAATCGCTTCAATTCTGAATTTCTCGGGTCACACAAGGGTTCGATGCAAGAGGTTTTAGTGGTGGGCTATGGATATACATGCATAATGAGACTGTGACAGTAGAACCTATCCACAAACATGATCAATATATTACTATGGATGTCAAGAAACGTGGAGAGCAACCATGGTATTTTACTGCAGTTTATGCAAGTCCGGATCCAACTCGTCGTCAAGATCTTTGGAATGAATTAAAAGAGTTTGCTGCTCAACATAACAAACCATGGATGATTGCTGGCGATTTCAATGATACACGATTCCCGATTCCCCAGTGAGCGAAATTCCTCTTGTAGTGAGACTTCGCGAAGTTCTGCTCGTTTTAATGAGTGGATTGATGATATGGAGTTACTTGAAATCGAGTTTGTAGGTGCTAGTCAAACTTGGTCAAGAGGTTTAACTCCCGAAACTAGACGAAGCGCAAGGCTAGATAGAGCCCTCTGTAACACAGAATGGGGGCTTCATTTTTCTCAGGCAAAAGTTAAACATCTTCCTGCTATTGCATCAGACCATTGTCCCATATTGGTGTCCCCTAACGGCTTTATCCCTCTTCAATCTATGAATAAACCTTTTAGATTTCAAGCGATGTGGCTCCATCATGAACATTTTCATGAGTTTGTTCAAAGTAAATGGAAGCATTCTACTTCTATCATGAACTCTTTACATTTTTTATCTGAAGATTTGCAAGAGTGGAACAAGACGGTGTTCAATAATATTTTCCACATAAAACGCAGCCTTTTAGCCCGAATTGAAGGAGTTCAAAAAATCATGAGTTCGGATTTCCATAGGGGGTTAATTAAACTTGAATCTAAATTGAGAAGAGAGTTGGAAGAAGTCCTGCAACAGGAAGAAACTTACTAGTATCAAAAATCTAGGGTGCAGTGGTTAAAAAATGGTGACCGCAATACTACCTTCTTTCAACTTAGTACTGTGATGAGAAACTGGCGCAACAAAATCACAACAATTAAAGATGATGATGGCAATTGGATTCATGATAAAGATCAAGTGAAAAATCAAATCGTCCGTTATTTTTCAAATCTGTTTATGGAAGAGGAGGATGATGGCGTTTATGATATCCCTTGTGATATTTTTCCAGAGCTACTGCGAGCAGATTGGAGCTTGCTAATTGAGGAGGTGGTCCATTCTATGAGTGCTCTTAAGGCACCTGGGCCGGATGGATTCCAAGCATTATTTTTTCAGAAAAATTGGGAACTAGTGAAGGAGGATGTCTTCAAAGCAGTTCTTCATTCGTTAGAAGGTAAAGGTTTGCCAGATCAACTTAACGAGACTTTCATCACTCTTCTTCCCAAGGTGGATAATCCGGAGAATGCAGCACAATTTCGCCCAATCGGGCTTTGTAATGTTCTTTAAAAAATCATCACAAAAGTGCTTGTTAACCGAATCAAACCCCTCCTCCCTCGACTCATCTCTAATACTCAGGGTAGTTTTGTGCCTGGGGGCCCAATTACAGATAATATTGTCATTATGCAAGAAGTCATCCACACCATGAGAAAAAAGCAATGGAGTAAAGGGTTTATGGCCATCAAGATCGATTTTGAAAAGGCTTACGATCGTTTGAGGTGGAATTTCATTCGTGATACTCTGAGTCAAATGAATCTTCCTATTCTTCTGGTTGAGACAATTATGGAATGCATAAGCACAGCCTCATTGAGTGTTCTTTGGAATGGTGAACCCTCTTCAAGTTTTAAACCAAGTAGGGGCATCCGTCAAGGAGACCCACTTTCACCATATTTGTTTGTGATGTGCATGGAACGTTTATACCAAACAATTGAAGAAGCCATTATTGCACATAAATGGAAGCCCATTCAAGCTAGCCGCAATGGACCTTTCTTGTCGAACCTGTTTTTCGCTGATGATATAGTCCTTTTTGCGGAAGCAAGCCCAACCCAAGCTACGGTCATCCAGGACGTGCTGCAACGTTTTTGTAAAGCTTCGGGGTAGAAACTCAGTTTGCCTAAATCGAGAATTTATTTCTCAAATAATGTCCCTTTGTCACAAAAAGCTGAAATTTGTGATGCTTTAGGGATTATGGCGACTGAAGATTTGGGTAAGTACTTGGGAATGCCCACCTTTATAAATCGCGTTTCTCGATAAATTTTCAGTTTTTTATGTGAAAAGATTGATCGAAGATTAACTGGATGGAAGACCAAATATTTGTCTCTTGCGGGACGAATAACATTGGCTAAGTCTACAGTGAGTTCACTTGCTTACTATTCTATGCAAACCGCCAAAATTCCGAAATCTATTTGTAATGAAATAGATAGGAAAACTCGGAGATTTGTAAGGGGAGGAGATGAGGATACAAAAAAAATTCATCTTATTGATAAATCATATTTACATATAGTTTTAAGGTGCATTTAGGTTGCATTTTAGAGCATTTAGGTTCATATTTAGGTTCATTATTGCATCATATTCTTAAGTTATGTTATTCTACTCCTATTCGGTATGTTTTCTTGTTTTTGATGAATTTCAGGTAATGAGAACGTATTTGGAGTATATTTAGCTGAGCTTGAGGATAGGAGCACTTGGAAATAAGCTACGATGCATAAGGATAGTATGGATACGTCTTAGAACGAGTTTGAGCGAAAACGAAGCGGAAAATCATTAGAAGAAATGTGAAAAAGGAGTCATGTATACTCTTTTGATCATAACTTTTGTTGTGCGTCTCCGAATCAAGAAATTCCAGTTGGGTTGGAAAGTAGACTTGAAGGGCTTTCCAACGATAGGTCACACGCCCCAAATGGACTTCCGGTTCGAGAGATACAGCCTTCGCAAGTTGACGCAAAAATCACTGTTTTCCCGCCCGGTCGACCGGGCGGTTTTGCCCGACCGGGCGAAATGAAAATTTCAGAGGATGCAAAGCATGTTAGCCCGGTCAACCGGGCGAGAAAGGAGCCAAAATCGCTTGCGCGCCCGACCGGGCGGGCTCGCCCGGTTGACCGGGCGGATTTGCTTTTCTGTCGAAGTTCCTCAATCACCGTCGCCCGACCGGGCGGATTTCGCCCGGTCAAGCGGGCGGTTTCTCGAGACGGGTTTATTTGCTTTTTTTAGCCGGTTTTGTAAAAACTATAAATAGGTCTTCTCTCTCTCCCCAAGAGAACCTCTCTTTTCTGACAATATATTTTGTATTCTTAGGTTTAGCTTTAGTTTCCTTCTTCATTTTCTCTCTAGTTTTTCATGGCAAACCCTAGTTTCTCTTTTCTTCATTAATTCATGAGTTTATAATTTTCATCTCTTTTCTTTCATTGATTTCTTTGATCATGCTTTTCTTTGTAGATTTAAATTTCTTTATTTATTTCATGATTGAGTAGTTTATATTCTAGGGTTTGGGAATCCATGTTTATATGCTATGATTCTTGATTGATATTTATTAATGGTTTGATTAGTTATTGATATCTCTAATTGATTAGTGTTTTTATTGTTAATCTTGCAATCTGATCAATTGTCTGATTAAATATTGCTAATATCGAGTCATAGATCGAGAGATAGTACTCTTTAGAGGCTTACCTACAATTAGCAAATCTGATTATGTTGAGCGACCGTACTAGCATATGTTGATTTGAGAGCGTTAAGGCCCGACCGTAGGATTAACATGTGCTCTAGATATCTGATTAATTGAATCATTGATGATATTTTGATAGATTATAGTTATGAACATGGTGAACCATTGCCCTAGATCCTTTTTAGCTTGATTTTCGTAGTTTGTTTAGTTTAGAAATATATATTATTCCTGATCTTGTTTAGTTTCTCCATGCATTAGAAGCTAGATTAAAACAACCATCTCTCTGTGGATTCGACCCTACTTACCCTACTACATTGTTAGAAGGTTTTGCAGGAATTATTTTTGAAAGGTGTACGACAACCTATCACTTATCTCTTGGGATACTATACAAAAACCCAAAGATTTTGGGGGCTTAGGGTTACATTCGGCTAGACAAGCGAATAGTGCTTTCTTGGCTAAATTGGGTTGGCGACTTCTCACTGAACCCAATGCTTTATGGTCACGAGTCTTACGCTCAAAGTACTGTAAGGGACGCTGTGACTCGGACATGTTTGAGACTAAGAAAGGTGCATCCAATATTTGGAGTGGCATAGCTGAAAATTTGAGTATTCTTTGTGAAGGTATTCGTAGTGCTATAGGCAACGGGACAAAGACTCTATTTTGGGATCATAAATGGCTTTCTAATGTTCCTTTGATTAACTGTGTGACTCATCCTCCACCTGATGAAATTGCTAGTGCTACTGTCAATGAGATGTGGGACGCAGGAGGGGGTTGGAAGTGGGAGCTCTTTAGCCCATATCTTGATAATGAAATGCTCAAACTCGTCCAAGCTCACGTACTGATGGAGGACCCTGATGTTGAAGACCTATTGTACTGGGATGATGGTCCTAAGGGCAAGTTCACAATTAAATCTGCCATCAAGATTTTAAGAAAAGATTCCACTGAGTTACAAGATCATATTTGGAGTGTGGTGTGGAAAGCTCTGGTACAACAACGGATCCGAGCTTTCATGTGGTTAACTTGCCACGATAGGCTCATGGGAAATGTGAATCATTTCAAGCGTAAGTTAACGGATGACCCAAAGTGTTTTGTGTGTGGTGAACTGGAAGAAACGACTCTTCATATATTGCGCGATTGTCCCGCTGCAAGAAGTATTTGGCGCAAAGTCGAGCGCCCAGCATTATCTCCGAGCTTCTACCAACATGATATCAAAAACTGGATTTTAAATAATTTAGAAGACAATGAGAAGGAGACGTGGCCAACATTTTTTGCAATCATCATTTGGTGGCTTTGGAGGTGGAGGAACATGTATGTGTTTGGTAGAGGCAATGAAGTACCTGTGGATGTTGGAGCTTTTCTTAAAATCAGATTTGATGAGATGTGGAGAAGCATCCATGATAATGTTGATAACATGGCTGGTAAGAACATGAGGGAGGAAAGATCTATCACTTGGTCTCCCCCCCCTCTAGGCTGGTATGTTTTAAATACAGATGGTGCAGCTCATGGAGCACCAGGAGATGCAGGAGGAGGGGCGATCTTACGCAACAATTGTGGTGTAATCATTTCAGCGCTAACTTTGAAGTTTGGTCGATATAGCGCGTTTAGAGCTGAAGCATTGGCCTTACTGCGAGGGTTGGAACTAGCAAGGAACTTACAAATAGGCCATCTAATAGTCCAACTCGACAATCTATCTTGTGTGCAAGCATTGAATTCAGGGAGTAGTAGCTGTGGTGGGTGCACCCACCTCATTCGTAATTGTTTATCTTTGATCCGAAAAGATGACTGGGTTGTTAAGGTGATTCATGTGTTTCGTGAAGGTAATCGGGCTGCTGACTGGTTAGCTAATCGAGGTGTGGATCAAGTTGATGATCTTGTTGTCTTGGAGGAAGCTCCTCTTGATCTTCATAGGATTCTAGTAGACGATGCTCTTGGGGTTACTACTCCACGCTTAGTGCATCTATAGGTGTGGTGTTGTTTTTGTTTTTGCTTTCTGTTGGTGTGTTTTTTTTTTATTGGCTTTGCCTCTTATGAATGAAAAAAAATAAAAAAAAATTATCAAATATTGAAACGTTCAACTCAAAATACAGAAACTTAAGAAAGATTGACATACATAACATGTATATTGTATTGACGAAAAATATATAAATATATCATTGTTTAGACAATAGTTAGATGTTTAACTTATCTTAAGACGGTATGAATCCTGTTTTTGCCACATTGAATAAAGCTAAGAAACATATTTTTTCTATCGTTGACTATAAAAAAGGTTTTGGAGTATTGATTTATCTTATACCCTCTTTACATGTTGACTTTATCATGGACTAAGGGCAGCGAATATGATGAGGAACTCCTGCACATACCCAAAAGAAAACTTTAGGTACAAATTGAGTGCTGTCACTTAAAAACAGCAAAACTCTCCTAGTACAGATCTTAATATGCAAGGATATCAGGAAGGTCCATGTCCCAAAGAAAATAACAGTATAAGATTAGTTGATTGGATCGGAGTTTAGTACATATGATGTTATGTACATAAGTACATTGCATGTGGAAAATGGGGATTGAAAATGATAAATAGCACTTACTCATATGATTATCAGCCTCCTACCCAAGCAATTGTAGTATTTCACGCGTGTATACTACAACCCCATTTTTCAAATGATTATTCTCCACCAAGTATACTGCAACTCCAAAAGATTACTTTGAGACTCACCAAAAGATTATTCTCCACCAAGTATACTGCAACCCCATTAAAATAAAAAAAAATACAAAACAATAACATTAAAATAAAAAAAATATCCTAATCTATATATTAGATTAGATCAGAAAAAAATACAAATATACTATATAGGCCCCTTTATAAACATGCAACAAAGAAGATGACAGGATTGAAAGACCAATAACACCATGTCGATCTGATCTCGCACAACATGAATTATTCAACGAACTATAATTTGGCTTGAATCTATGGTTTATGATATTACTCATCTTACTCGTGCTCTAGGTGAGTGAGGACTTAGTAGTTAGTATTGTATATTAAGAGTTTTGTGGTAAATGATTGATTTGAAGGAAAATGGTGGGGCTATAAGCGCTATTTATAGCACAAAGAGTAACCCATGTAATAAGATATTTCGGGTAGAAAAAATTAGACATTTATTTATTTGAATAATAGCTTGCAAAACACACTACATAAAGCATATTATAATTGCTTCAATCAAGCTATTACGGAAATGATTTTAACCCACCATTTCGAATTGTGTAATGTATAGTGTATCTAATATAATTTCATTAGTATATGAATTGCCATATTTAAGAGTGATTGAATCAATCTCTAAAATCAAATTATGTAATTTAGGAATGATTGAGATTTGGGTGATCAAGTTGCACATGATATAAAGATTGTAATTGATTCACTTTAGCATGATTTAAGGAGTTTTAAAAAAAAATCGGCCATATGAATGGAGAAGTGGGTGACACGTGGCGAATTCGCTTAGTTGGACATTGTTTTAAGTGTCTAAACAGACACGTGGGATTCGTTTTATTGCCAATGGCAAAATTGATTGCTAAATGGCGAGAAGAAGTATATATAGCTGACACGTAGAGTATATTCTCTTCGGCATAAAACTACTGAACTGAACTGAATTGAATTGAATTGCCGAAGCCGAACAGCACCTTGAACCGAATTGAACCGAATCCGAACCGGCAACCGAATTAAATTATAACTAATTAATAGTAATGATTATCATTTAGGAACCGAATCGAAGCGGGCGAATGGCCGAATTGAATCATGAATCGGACCGGAATTGAACGGGCGAAAATAAGGCGGGGAGAACAGGCCCGTAGGAGAAAATTATCCAACTTTATTACAGTATATAGATAAAATTTTGTATACTTTCTCCGTTCCATAATAAGTGAAACATATGGATTAGGCACAAGATTTAATAAACATCACTTTCAAAAGCCAAAAAGTCATGAAATATCCTTTTCATTATCAAAAGGAGGAGAGAGAAAAGCAAACCGCACAAGTTTGTGATGGGTACTCTTGTCATTTTGTCACTTTCTTTTTTCCATTTAAGATACGTTTCACTTATTTTGAAACGTTCTAAAATAGTAAGTGTTTCACTTATTATGGAACGGAGGAAGTATGTAATAAATAGTGTTTGTACGTAAATAAATAGGTAAACTCCAATCCGATTGATCTGATCCGTGATCCGGTCGATCCGATCCGAAATTTCATGTTTCGAATTTTTCGGATCGGATACGGACCGGTTTTTTTTATATTTCGGATATCCGAAGTATTCGAAAGTTTTAAAACTAAGAATTTTATTTCAACAAAATTGGAACTTTTAAAATTCTGACCTAATTGGCTAAACTCCCCACGTGGACACTTCCCCAGCCCCCGTTGTCCACTCTCCGGTTTCCACATCCCTAATATCAATCTCTCACGGCCACGGTGATGACGACGACCACCGTCCACCAGCCCACCAGACACCATCCCACCAAGCAATAGTCCTATTCGCAATTTATGCGCACCACTAGTTGTTCCTCTCGTCGGCCACCACCAGTCGTTCCTTCTCGTCAGCCACCACCAGCCCATCGATCAGGCCACCATCACAGCAACTTTTCTCATCCTCTCGTCTGTCATCCTCTCGTCTGTCATCCTCTTCTTTAGTTTTTTTTTTAAAAGTGTTTATGGGTCAAGTAATTACAAATCTGATGTTAATTACAAAGAGATTCACGACTTCCGTTGTTGATTACAACTGCTTCTCACTAGTTTTCATTTGTTATGTTTATGGTATTAGCTATGGCATTTTACATTCAAATTAATTCTTTGGAATATATTATCATCCCCTTGTTTTTTTCGCTTTAGTTTAATCTGATAGTTTTGGCTTTATATTAATTTGCCTCAGCTTATCATTATTGATTGGGCGTTGCTTTATGTTGTTTTTGATTGAACTTGATATATAGTGAGCAAAAATATTAAACGGACCGGATAATCCGAATATCCGATCTGAAAATTTCGGATATCCGATTTTTTGGATCGGATTCGGGTCATTTGGATCGGGTATGAACAACCCTACATCTAATGGTTAGATGTTTATCATTTCTAAGACTAGCAACGTGTAATTTCCTTCTTTTTTGACGGGACAGATAATTTCCTTCTTGCGCCACCTAATAAATGCAAATAGTTTCTCGTTCAATTTGTTGCATCATATTGCATTATTTGCATATTTGCAATTCAATCATCCCAAACAATAATAGGTTTGTTTCAGGGGAATCATGAAGCATTAAAGCTACTTTTAAAATATTTCGATCTAATGAGAACTGTTTGATCATACCATATATGTTTTGTTACTAAAGGTGACCATATATGGCTCGTATTGTAGAGGTGTTAATTCAGTTAACCAGTTCAGTTCTGGTTCAAACCAAACAGTTCAGTTGACTTCAGTTCAGTTAATTCAGTTCATTTTTTCGAGATTAATTGATTCAGTTTAAACTTTTTCGGTTTCAGTTTCAATCCAAACAGTTAATTCAATTTTCAGTTAAGTTCAGTTCAGTTTACAGTTGTCTTTTGGTTTGACCCGTACAGTTTTGGTTTAAACAGTTGACTTTTTACCTATTACTATCAGTTAAACAGTTATTTTCAGTTCGGATTCAGTTAATTTCAGTTTCTTAGGTAAACCCGCATCGGCTCGGGTGAAAATTGATATCGGTTATGCCATGTACAACTTTTCCCTTCGGGTCAAGCCGTTATTCATTGCAGGGAATTTCAACTCAGTTGAACTTTTGTCACATCGGTTAAACTTGTTGAAAACAACGATAGCACCAAGAGACGTATCTATATTTGTCTACAAAAGCGCATTTTGAAGTTGCTATATTTTCTGTAAAAACCTATCCAGGTTAAGAACTCAAATTTTAATTTTTTTTTTTGTTTTTTCTTTTGAACCACGGAATTTTGATGTTCTTAGGAGTTCGGATTTATATATTTGTTGTTTTTTTTTTGGATTGGAAGTTGGATTTCCTATATTATCTTCATTCATTTGTTTAATTTTTCTTTTTTTATGAATTTTTAACGGCTAAATAATTATTAAAATATAATTCTGATTATATATTTGTTGAATTTTTTGTAGATCGTTTAAAATTATCACCTTATTAATTAATAAAAATGCAAATCAGTAGGTTTCTTTTTATGAATTATTAACGACTAAATAATTAGTAATTTAGTATGAATTTTCTGCTTTTTTATTTGTTGATTTATTTGTAGATCTTTTAAAATTTTCACCTTATTAATTAATAAAAATGCAATTTAGTAGGTTTTTATTTATGAAATTTTAACGACTAAATAGTTAGTGACTTAGTATGAATTTCCTGCTTTTTTTATATATAACGTTTGGTATGGTTGGTATTTTGGTGAGTTACTTATTACATAATTTGTTTCATCTTTTTTTTTTTTTTTTTGTTATTCTTTTTAACTTTGTTTTTTGTTTTGTAGGGCGGAAAGAGTGGATATTTAGGTCTTCAGGATTTTAATATATTGTAAAGTAAAGAGAAATATTTCATATGTTTTTTCTTATATTTGTTGGTTAGGTATAGTTTGTAAAATACATTGTGATATAAAGTAAAAGTTGTACTTGGTATTTTACATTTGATCCGTGATATTTGGGTACTATTTTTTTCTTTTGTTCTATATTGTTTGTTTTAATAGTTCATTGAACTTTCTCAAATTATTAAATCGCCTTCCAAATAATTAAAATGGTAAAAGGAACACTGAGGAGAAGTAAATAAGAACAAATTAATTAGCAATTAAAGTGGGGTGTATAATGGCAGAAATATTAACATTTATTAATAAGGATGGATTCCATGAATTATATTTGAAGATCCATAACATTTCTTGCAACAAATGATGTTTTTGATTTATTTAAATTAGTTAGATGAATTTATGAGTAATCATAACGCCATTACCATAGTCCATACAAGTTCATTATTAACATACACAAAGGTATTGTGTATTGAATTTTAACCATTGAGAATTCATCTTTTTAATACAAATAGTGGATGAAAATTGAAATCATGTGTTCTTATCTTTGTCTAATTATACGCCAATAATTTAGGTAAATTAAAACAATGACGAAATTAGGTGTTACATTTTGAAACAGTTTCGTTTGAGACACTTTTATTCTATACAGTTTGATATTATTTTATTCAGTTTGATTCGGTTCAGTTTAAAACAGTTTTATACAGTTCAGTTAAAAACAGTTTTATTCAGTTCAGTTAAAAACAGTTTTATTCAGTTCGATTCAGTTCAGTTAAAAACAGTTTGAAACAGTTTTCAGTTAAATTCAATTCATTTTCAGTTCAGTTCAGTTCAGTTTAAATCGGTTTTCCATGCAGTTAATTTTCAGTTTAATTTGTTTCGGTTGAGTTTCAGTTCAGTTTCAGTTCAGTTAATTGCAGTTTACTTTAATCTGATTGACTTATCGGTTTTTATCTTTTCAGTTATGGGTCAATTCAGTTCAGTTTATTCAGTTCAGTTGGTCAACAGTTTGCAGTTTAACCATCGGTTTTCAACCAAACTGAGAGCGCTATCGTATTGGATTGCACAATTTAATTGAGAATTGGAAATTATTACCAAGTTATATATTTCGTCCTAAATATACCTCTTTTGTCCTTGTATGTTCCTCATCCACACTCCATCTTTCACCTACCTCCATCCTTCACCTACCTCCATCCTTTCACCCACATTATTCTTGACCATTAGTGACCATGTTGTATCATATTATTGTTAAGTCCATATTTTAGATCTTATTTGGCGCATTTTGAGGGGGAAATTAATGTAGTTGGTCTCGCTTATAGTAGATTTGTGCCTAATTTGTGGAATTTGGGAAAATTAGGTATTTATGTGAAAATTTAAGATTTTAGGTCCTTTTGGGAAGCCCAAGGGTAACTTAGGTGGAGTCGCGTGCTTTGGAGTGAAGTTGGAAGCCTACGGGCTTCGCACGAGGTCCAAAAAATCGAAGACCGTCATATTTAAGGAGTTCAAGGAATAAAAGGAATGCATGCAGGCCACAGGACACGACTCGTAGACATGGCAGCAGTTGGTGGTCCAACGCCGAGAGCATACTGGGACGCGGGTTGGCGATTCTCTTTATGATATTTATTCTTTTTATTTTGTTTTGTTTTCGGAAAATATAAATACTTCGGAGTTTTCTTTAGTTTTGAGACTTTATTACGTCATTATTAGTTAGCCCTATTTGAGTTTTCTGGGATTTTGGAGATTCAAGATTGTGTATCCATTCAAGATTCCTGATTATCTCTCATTGATTAAGCAAATTTTATTCTTTTCTTTCTCTTTATTTTATTTCAATTACGTTTTCAATTAAGGTTGTTATTCTTGTTACTATGACTAGTGAGGAGTCTTTTTATCTAATATTGGGTTGAGCCCTAGTGTGGATTGATCATGTGAATTTCTTCTAAGTTCCATGTTATTGAATTATATGCTTAGGGTTTGATAAGATTTTTTTTGTAGTCAATTGTGCATCATAATTTTGCCATAACTTTATATTGTCAATGAAAGTTGGAGTTGAAATTAGGATTTATTTGTTACTAGATTGTTATTTCATTTAATTAAGTTCATTAACAAAAGTTGGATCTTAGTTTAGATAATCTTGTCATTGATTTGAGTTCTCCCATGAAAATAAGTTAGAATAGGATTGAGAATTATTTGACATGGGTTCTTAATGTTGCTAATTGTGTATGTAAGCCATAAAAATAGGAGACTTACATGTTAGTTAGGCCTTTTGTTATCACGAAAATGAGCTTTAAGTATTAAGGAATGGCTAAGGATTTGGTTTCGGTTCGCAGCTGTGCTTTATTACCGAGTTATGAAGGAATGTCAATCGCACCTAAACTGTAATAAAATAACTAGGATGTGACTTATGCTTTGATTAATTCATATTAGTGGTGATGCTCAATCTTAGTGTTTTAATTATCATAGTTATTATCGTTGGTCATCTTTTGTTATTAGTTAGTTGTTAATTACTTAAAACCCATCTTGATTTCGAGTTATCTAGCTACTTCATAGTCTAGAAATCAATTAGTGTTTGATCTTGCATCCCTCCGATGAGTTTGACCTGTATGTGCTACGACATCGTTCACTTGCGGTATTGAAATAAAACCTTAACAATTATCACCATTAGCTGAAGAGGCAACTACCACCATCGAGGATTGACGATCACTAAATTTGGACATGCATATAAAGAGTGGATAACAGCAAAGTGTAGGTTATTTAGGTACATAGAGTATAAGTAAGAATAAAAAATTTATTGCGTAAAAGAGGAAGTTAGTAGACATCGCATGAATATGAAGAGAGACTGAGCTGCTCGCAAGCCACTCGAACTTGACTCGGTCGACACTCTGTTCAAACTCTATTCGAGTCCGCTTAATTGGAACTTGACTCGACTCGAAACCTTAACGAGCACGAGTTGATCATGACCCTACTCGACTCGATAAGCTCGCAAACAGCTCGATAATTTATATATGTTAGAATTTTATTTTATTTAATATAGAAAAAAATATTAGCTAAATATTACAAGTAGAAAACTAAAGTCCTTCCTTAGCTATAACTTTGAAAATGTAAATCAAAATAACTCACTTTGTTTTATGGAAGGACCTTGATAGTTCGGACATAATAGGTGAGTTTTATGGAAGGACCTTGCTAGTTCGGACATAATATGAGCAATATTAAGTTCCTCTTTGGGGAGGAATTGGGCAAAGCTTCACTTGTGACATGACATACAGGGCAAGTACAACGAAGGACAGCACGTTACTGGGACAATGTTTCTTATCTTGTCATATACTGGGACAATTTTCTAACTATCATAGATTATGTCAAAATTTGATATAACAAGTTTGTTTTTGCCTTTCCAAGCTGCGAAAAATCAATGCTAGGCAAACTGAGAATGAATTAATTGGGAAAATAAACTTGCTTCCCGAAACAATTATACAACAGCTAAGGAACTCCCTCTCATTATTTTAGAAGTTCTTGAGTATTTTGTCAGTTGACACTCCATCTTCACTCAATATGGAGGTGATTTCCTGCAAAAAGCATGCATCTGTTATAAGACTTGCCACTTCATTACAACAGGAAATAATTAAAATTTCTCTTGCATTCTCATATCAAAAATCAGCAGCCAAACAACCACGGAATCTGAAGTCACTTCAAAATGTCCCAGAAGAGAAGACCCACACGGTGCATGACTTAACAAATAAATACTCAAAATAGATAACTTGTAGACAAATAATTACCCAAAATAGATAACTTGTAAACCCTAACCGCAAAACTTTTGCGAGCCACAATTTCGACTGAGCTGGAAATCAACCGCAGTAGAATCAGAGTCATCCCACCACAATTTCACCTACCTGTGATCTTGTCCTAAGCTAGATCATCAGTCCGATAATTTGGCTTCCTTACTATGAGTATTCTATAATTGTTATAGTTTAAGAAGTTCAGTGCACAACTCACTCAAAGCTACTCCTAGTTGGTCCTTTCTAACAAATCTTGGTACAAAGTTTGTCGATTAGGATAGTGATGATGAGATGGAGTGTGCAACAACACAAGTTCTCACCAAGTACTATTTTAGAGCTAACAGAAATAGCTTTCCTGCAATTATAGGCCTAAAGATAAAAACAGCGTCTTTGTTTTTTTTTTTTTTTTTTTGAAAAAAAACAGCGTCTTTTGTATTGTACAGGGATTTATAAGGATATCAAGTACTTCCTCCGTTTTTTAATACTTGCTACATTAAAGTTGGGCACGAAGTTAAGAAAGAGACTAGAGGTAAACAGACAAATTAGTTTGGGTTTTTCAATGTTATACCCTTGTGTTTCTTCGGTTTCTACCTTGTATCCCAACCATTTTAGAATTCCACAAAATACCCCTAAATTTTTTTTTTAATGCACAATGTCCCTGGCTCCCTGCCGCTAACTATGCGTCATTAGTTTCAAATACTTTATGCTATTTTTTGGAACAAATCTAACATAAAATATTCCTCGTAAGAGTTAAACTATCTACAAGTAATGCTTCCTCTGTTCTAAAATAAATGTAACATAAGGAGGTACGGGGATTAAGGCGAGGAGAGAGATAGAGAGAGAGAGAGATGAAAAGAGGGACCCATGTGACGAAGACAGAGATAGAGAGAAGCAAATGCCAAATAAAGTAACGTTTTACTTATTCTAAAACGACCTAAAATAGTACGTGTTTCATTTATTTTAGAATGGAGGAAGTACAGTTCCACCAGATTACAAAATGTAGACAAAATTAATGACGTCAGAATTTCCACAGGAGCATTATGCATTAAAAAAAAGTCACTTCAGGGATACCGAATGAAATTTAAAAAGGTGGGGCACAACGTAGAAGCCGAAGAAACACAGGGTATAACATAAAAAACTCCAATTAGTTTTTATTATTTTAATCTTGATAACCCAAACCTTCCCTCTAACCGATGTTTATATTATTTTTATAAATTTGATAACACAGGGCATGCATAACTTTCACGTTGCAAGTATTAAAAATTGGAGAAAGTATATAAGATCAAGTTTTAAGAGGATGTTTGCATTTGTAAGTCTTACTTGAATGCTCTTCCTCATCTTCACCAACATTCTTTGTCCACGATGTACCTCATAACTTCAATTTCATGAGGAATGGACATAGCAAGAATAACCACTGAGATACATGAAAGGTTTACTTATGCTTATTTGCTCAGAGCCTTCTCATCTTCTAAAGAAGCCAAGCTAAGGGTATCCAAATCCAAATTAAAGAGGGATTTTCACTCATGAATGTCTCTCAATACATAACCACCTACTCTCAGTTTGATTTCCAATACTCCTCCATATCTTCATTCAGAAGGCCAAATCTCACCAGAATTTGAGCTTTCACCTGGATTAGTGTCACTTAGCACAAAACCACAAACTACGTCCTCTAAAGAACAAGATCCTACAAGGAAAAAATTATGCGATTTCTGGCAAATCCGGAGTCCAGAGACCGATGAGCATCATTCTCTTTATTGCCCTTCTTAGCATCACTGAGAGGTCCTTCTAAGGAAAGTCATCATGCTTTTCGGGGACAGGAGGCTAAGATCTTCATGAGGCATGCTTGTCTCAGCCTCTTCACACATATGGGGGAATTAGAAAAACAGCATTTTCCAGAATCAGTTTCTTCTTGAAGCTTATCTCGTCATGTCAGGTATTAAACAGTGTCTGACTGATCTACAACGAGATTGAGAAGTTTATCATATAGAGGGTACTATCTTGTGCAGATTGCTCTCCTTCAATTGTAATACTTTCATATCTACTAATTTTATTTCCTATTTCAAACAAATTGAGGGAAAGCTGGTGCTGATGTACACGTATTTCATGAGTTTCCTTGCTACTATTAGAATCCAAACCATTGCAAGTGTAAATAATCAGTGAAGCAAGAGAAAAAAACTTCTGACTATTTGTATGTTGTAATCTATCATTTACCACTCCATAAATGTCCATTAAATCAATTGAAGTAGACAAAAATCACTTGAAAAATCAAGGTATGATGTTCCATCATAACCATAAGCCTTATATGCTAACTGCTCACAATCACATTGACAATCATTGCTAATTTACGCATTAAAGATAAATTACCTCTGTCATCTGTTTCTGCCCACAGAGTATGACACCTGTAGAGTTTGGATTCAAAATGTTTTTGGATCTACAAAAAGCAGCCTGTTCAATGCAACAAAAAAATTGTTAAATATATATGTTTATTTAAATTCACACTTAGAAAAAAATCTGCCAGACATGCTAACTCAATTTTAACAGTACCTGCACAAAACCAGTTTCACCTGTCCATCCCTCATCTGGTTGAGACAGTACTGGAACAATCTTAACACCAGAAGATTCCCAATCTTTAAACCTATCCTATATTGTCAAGCCAAAGCATAAGCAAAAGAGTTGGCAACAACTGATAGATATTTGCGTTAATTTATTCTATTTTATGAGCCCAACCCAACAAAGCAAGTCAGTATTTCACCTGGTAGGCCATCCTTGTCAGATTTCTAGCTCCGTAATAAAGCCTCACATCTGACCTTTTGTCAGCACTGAAACCGGACTCAATCAGAGATCGAATAGGACTGCATATAACCAGGAGAGAAATTGCAAGTCAGAAAACAGGTATGACAATGTAGCCATGCAGAAGTAGCGCATTTGCTCCTTAATAGCAGACAGCCAGACAATGATATTTTACAAAGACCAAAAGGGTAAGTAACAATGCGGGTATAGCATCATACACACACAAAATAAGACAATAAGCCAAAATGCAATTATGAGTTATGAGGCACAAGGTAGTGTCATTTTAGAGATTGAGAGAGAATTCAGCAGTACAAATTACTTGATCAAACCAATGTAAGAGAATATTTAGGACAATTACTAACAAATTTACATATTCCATGAGAAATGACCATCAAGGGAACACAACACTACCGTTTAGGTTTCTCTCCTTCCTTTTCGACTTTATTTATCCCTTCTAAGTTCTAACCACGCAATATGCACCCACCACCAACACAATCTAAACACATATTAGCACTAGAAACTAGCAATGTCTTTAGAAAAGGTAAGAACGCTTAGGTTTGCTTATGTTCAAAGTTCAAACTCTTTATTAAGGCACTGAATGGTCAGGGCTAACACCTCGCCCTCAGCTTCCAGAATTCAATGTGTGGCAAGTCCTTATTCACCCTTTATAGAGCCTTGATTTACAGAATACAATGCTACAAAGAAAGAAACCAAACATGGCGAAGACAGATATTGGAGAACTAAAAAAAAAATTCCCGTTCTTTGCATTGAAGGAAGGCCGAGATAACTTCCCATGTTATGGAAAAAAAATCATTTAATCATAGAAAACCATATATTAAGACTGTAAGTTTATGATCTTGGACCAAAGGAGTTGCATATTTGCATTACAGGTAAAGACAGTAGCACTCTCATTGGAACTTTAATTTCCAAACCCTCCTCTATCTCTAAATAACTGGTCATGTAGCTTCAAATCATTTTTTTAGATAATTAACAAGAATATCAGACTTAACCTTCACAACTAAAAAATTAAATCTTCACCATACCAATGTTGTCTTCCTTTCGACTTACTAGTTAAGGGTATCATTATTTTAATATGCAAAAGTTTAAACTCAACGACAACAACAACAACAACAATGCCATGCATTAGTACTAAATGACGAGGTTGGTTTATGAACCAAGAAATCATATCCCGTGGTCGTCCACAAAGATCTCTCACCTCCAATCATTTTTATATAGTGCTATGTCCTCCTGCACACCCAATTTCTTAATACTGTTTTTAAGTTTCTCCATTCAAGTCATTTTTGGTTTATCTTTAACAAGAATATCAGACTTGACCTTCACTACTGAAAAATTAAATCTTCACTATACCAATGTAGTCTTCCTTTGGACTTACTAGTTAAGGGTATCTTTCAGTCGACATCATACGTGTCCAAACCGACATAGGTGGTTTTCCCTTAACTTTTCTTCAATATCTACAACTCCAACATTTTTCAAACTATCTTCCTTTCAATCCTATCCCTATAGATGTTTCCCTTCTAGTACTAAATTGGCATTCTATGTACTCAGGTTGCTTGATGCTTATCTATGTTGCTTGGACTCGGGCATGTCCAACACGGGTACGTGTCGAAGTGTCCGACCCGGCTATTTTTTAGAACTTTTTCAATTTTTTGGCCCAAAACGAAGTGTCTAAGTGTCCCACCCATGTCCGAGTGTCAAGGATCCGACACGCCATGTCCGAGTGTCAAGGATCCGACACGGGTACATGAGGTGAAATGAAGAATCTGAGCAACATAGATGCTTACTTTAAACATTGATTCCTACTTTTGTCTCCATAAATCCGACATGGCATTAAGTCGTGTTCCAGTCTCATCCACCAATACAATATCGTTGCAAAGAACATACACCATGACAACTCATCTTGAGTAAACCATGTTAATTCATCTATTACTATTCGAAGACGAAAGGAGTTAAGGCAGATCCTTGGTGTTGTCTAGTTTAAAAGCAAAAAGATCTTCCATTACAGCTTGGCAAGTCTTGACATTTGTTTCACTTTTCGGTATCCTTAACTAATATAACCTTCTTTACATTGCCTACCAAAGTATATCTCACGGTACCTTCAATGAAAATCAAGGGCAGACATATACTCCTCTCTCCACTCATTGTACTACTCAACCATTTGCCTCACAGAATAGATGACTTCTATGATAGATCATCTCCACATAAACCAACATTGGTTCTTCAAAATGCTACTACATTTCTTCAACACATAATTAATCACTCTTCGACAATTTCATTGTCCGACTCTTAAAATTTAACAATTAACAGTCTTGTGCATCTCCTTAGTTCTGAAACAAAGGAACCAACATGACCTAAAATTTTGAGAGGAACTGAAATAGAAAAGTGGCCTATTACTTTGTGATCGAAGATGTATCTATGTTCTATGTTTCAGGAAGTTCTATCTTCCATATGATCACTTCTATTTTAAGCTAGAAAGGCTTACACTAGTTGCAATATTACAAAACTAGCTTTCTAAGCACGCGATGCGTGCGATGACCATGTTTTTATTGTGATATTTCCTAATGTCGAGTAGATAGTTTTACATGCACTCAATACATGAAGCTAACAACTCATTATAATAGTTTAAGTTGATAGTTTTTTCAATAAATGCTCTGTCTTGTTCAACTTATTATTATTATTATTATTGTTATTTATTATTATTATTATTATTATTATTATTATTATTGTTATTATTTATTCCATTTTTCCTCTATGATCCCAATATTTTTTGCCTTTTCTAACTTTTACAATTATTATTTCTTTCCATCTTTAAAATTTGATTTGAAAAATTCATCAATTTTCTTCATGGGCTTAAATTTGACAATTGTATTTGTTGTCAAGTTGTTTTTTATGAAATATGATTTTTTTTCGTCGATAATTGTTGATATAATTTTTATATTTGATTTAAAAAGTATTTGAATTTCAATTATATTAGAATGAAATCTTAAATTTACTATAATTTGAGTTTATTTTTTTAAAAAAATTTCGTATATGGTGTTATTTTAAAATATACTTGAGCATAGTACATATTATTGCACATACACTTATTGTCAACTAACAAACTGTGTACCTGATTAACAGTGAAGTATCCACAAATTTGAGAATTATATTTGAGTTTGTGTTTGTAATTGATTTTGTATTTTGGAGAAAGTTGTTTGAGTTTGTAATTGATTTTGTATGCCGTGAAACTCCATATGAGTATGGTGTATATTTTTGTTATTGTCTCTGGTATTAATTATTGGTAAGTTTTTTATTATGAATTTTTTAGTTGATTGGGATGTGAATTTTAATTGATTGAATCTTTTTTGTTGGCAAATTTATGAGTATGATTGTTATATGAGTTGATTGGGTTCAGTTTAATTTGATTGAAATTCTTTTTGGCAAGTTTTAGATTTTATCGTATCATAATTGATTGATGGAGGGTTTGTTTGAGGGGTGAATATGTAAATTCATATAGGGACACCGTTGCTCCCCCCCTTCACTTATATAATAGAGATTTGCCACTTAAATCGGTGAAGAGTGAAGACCCATCAGACCAACAAAAAAACATTTCTCCAACTATTCATTCTCTCTCTCCTCTCAGTGTATAATTTCAGTACTTTTCTAACTATTCATTCTCTCTCTCCTCTCACTACAAATCTACAACCTATATTTTGAAGGAACCTAATTCATATTTGAAGGAACCCAATTCATCCAAGTATGCAATATACAATAACAAAATCAGACGTTTCAAGTCTTAAGCAGTAAATCTAATTTGCGAACAACATCAAAGAAATACATGCAACAGTAGATTTTCAAGTCAACGTCAAAGAACAACATCAAAAAATCAAGCATTTCAATTCAAGTCTTAAGCAGTAGTAGATTTAATTGGGTCGATTTTGTAACAAAGAAAGGTAATTTCTGAAATCATGGATTTCAGTAATTTCTCTATGATCCCAAAATCGTAACCGAAAAGTATAATACAATTTTAGTTTTTTTTCCTTGTCTAACTTCTAAATTCTGATTTCACAAATTGATATTTAAAAATTTTCATCATTTTAATTTTTCTCCTTTTCTAAATGTTCACACTTTGAGTTTCAATTATATTTGAAATAAAATTTTAAATTTTTCATACACAATCTGATTTTGCATGAAATGGTCATTTTAATTTTTCTCCTGTTCTAAATTTTAACACTTTGAGTTTCAATTATATTTGAAATGAAATTTTAAGTTTTTCATACACAATCTGATTTCGCATGAAATGGTCATTTTAATTTTTCTCCTTTTCTAAATTTTAACACTTTGAGTTTCAATTATATTTGAAATGAAATTTTAAGTTTTTCATACACAATCTGATTTCGCATGAAATGGTCATTTTTAATTTTTCTCCTTTTATAAATTTTAACACTTTGAGTTTCAATTATATTTGAAATGAAATTTTAAATTTTTCATACACAATCTGATTTCACATTAAATGGTTTTCGCAAATTAATGTAAACTTTTTTTTTTCTGAAAATGGATTTTTGCAAAAGTTGTTCGCAAAAAGGTTTGATATTGTTTTGTTTTTCAAAATTTATTTCTGAACATGGATATTTTGCAAAAGTTTTGGGCAAAAATTTTATATTGGAATTTTTTTAAAAAAGAACTAAATTTGCAATTTTTTCATCAGTGTCATAAATGAATCAAATTTCAAACACATCTTGTTTTCGGATTTTATATGAAAATGAATCAAATTTAAGTCTAATTATATAAAAGCCCTTTTCAACTAATTGCTATTATCTCCATTTTTTCAACTACATAACAGTCGACTAATGTGAAATAACTTTAAAGATTAAAAGAATTATGTACCTGTTTGAAAGTTCGCAAATCGGTCGACGAATGTGTGATATCACTGTCAAAATCTTATGTTTTTCTCAGATTTGTGTTTATAGGTAATTTTTGTGAGTATGTAATTGTGAATGGTTATTGAGAACAATGATTTATAAGTGAATTTTGTGAATGTTTTTGTATGTATTGACGTCCTAGTATATTAGTTTGAGTTTGTAAGTTAATTTTTAGTTTTTGTAAAGTTTTCTGATCATTTGAGTGATTTGCGTGATTTTTACAACGTGATTTTCTCAATTCTATGAGTGATTTGTAAAGTTTCCTCATATAAGTGATTTCTGAGTGATTGTTGAAAATTAATTTCCGGTGGCTTTGTTTGACCCCCATTTTGGTATTGAGATTCCTTTTGTAATTTAGAAAGGGAAGGGGGGCAAAATAGTCAGTTCAAAAGAGGACACCGTTATTCCCCCCTTCCCTTATGTAATAGAGATAAAAGCACTTAGGTAGAAGATTTCTAAATACTCGATGCCCTCCAAAGCCTAAAAGATTCATCTTGAAGATGAAAAACTTTTCGGTGCTACAAAGTTACCACTAAAAAGTCCACCTCTCTTCTTGCACTAACAATAATCTCCATAAGAACCTAGGGAAGCATCATAAGATAGACACATATGCAACTCCCAAAATCTCCACTTCCTATGTAGATAACCCGGACATTAAGCAAAATTACTTTATCAACCTTGCAACAAGTCATTTATAACCATAAAGGCTCGTCATGCACAAATATTCTTTTCCAAATGATGTCCGATGTTGGCCAAATATTTGCACATGGAGCTATGTGAAGTGACTACATGAAAGTATAGCAAAAGAAAAGGCCACATAGTGACAGACACTAAACAAATGCAATTCAATCATGATAAAAACACAATGACTCATCAAAACAAGCAAATCTATATGATCACCCAATTATGAATCTGAAGAATTTCTCCATGTGGAAATTCCAAAAGATTAAAATGGATTCCTCAAGAAGAAATATCAAATCATAGAAAAATACAAAAAAAAAAAAAAAAAAAGATTAATGATCCTTAATCAACTTTCTCAAAGCAGCAAACGAAATCCTGGGTTGCATTTTAATCATATGTGCCATTCTACTTATCAGCTAAACTAACAAAAAGATGTATTTCTTTAGTTTCAAAAGAAGGATGAACGATTAGAAACTGAGAAACTAAGAGGATCAACAACCAAAATTTATCAAAATGATAACCAAATAATAGGATTGTCGAGGTTAACAACAGCAAATCTCGAACATTATCAAATTCACACTTGTGCTATCAATATGAATGTGTTTCGTTGTTCAATAATTCTAATTGTATCAAATGCGAGCTATTTGATCGATTCAAGTAAGTCCAAATGATTGTCTGGTTGATAGAATGATAATCAAATGATTGTCTGGTTGATAGATTGATGAATAAATTATTGTTCATTGCCTAACATGCTATATAGTAGACATGTCAATCAGATTTCTTGATAGCTAATAGCATCTACCGAAAACGGATCAGGCCAAATGCAACATGGTAAGTGATTAATTGCCAGCATGGACTCATAATCATTCAACACGCCAATAAATCAACTAGAGCACACATGAATCCACCCATAATTTAGTGGTCATTTAGCTAACGCAGAAAAGCACATGAAGTGCTACTTCCTCCGACATCGAAAATTCGAACTTAGTTGGTTAACAAAGGATACAATAAGTAAATTTCTACTGTTGGCAACTTATTTACAGTTCCACCCTAGCTAATTAAAATATCACTTGCTAAGCTGCTATTCTAATTGAGCAACCAAACAATCTATATCTGACATGAAAGAAATCAATTAACAGAAAAGAAAAGAAAAACCTGATTCCAGATCCAGTAGCAAAAATGAGGACAGTAGGAAAGATGTGAGGCGGCGAAATCCGATGAACATCAAAACCATTTCCCATGGCAGCAGTGATTTCGACAACATCGCCTTTCTTCAAGTCACAGAGCAGCTCAGCGGTAGAGCCAGCGACACTCTTAACAAGAAATTGGAGTTCAAAGCGATTGGTGGAGACGAAAGGGGGAGAAGCGATGGCGAGGAAAGAAGGTTTAGGGGATTGAGGGACCTTAAGCTGAAGGTACTGGCCGGGGAGAGTGTAGGAGAAAGCGATGTCAGGGGCATCGGAGACGTCGATGGAGACGTGGAAGAGCGACTCGGCTGCGGGTTCGATGAGAGAGATTGGAGTGGGGGTGAAAAGAGTGGTGTCTTGTCGGACAGCGGAGGCAGTGATCAGAGATAAAAAGCGGTGACGATTGTGGTGGTGGTGGTGGTGGTGGTGGTGGTGGCGGTGGCGGAGAGGGTGGGTTAGGGTGCGGAGGAGAGACATGGAACGGGTGGTGAGGGGAGGGTGGGCATGGGTGTGGTGGTAGAGAGGTGGGAGGGTGGAGAGAGAAATGGACATGTTACTTTTTTTAGTTGTATTGTAGGAAAAGTTTTGAGTTGTCAAGGGTTTTTATATATTATATCGGGTTGGTGAGGTGGCGGAAAGACTAGAGGAGAGAGGAGAGAGGAGAGACGCCGTCGTTGGTGAATGCGGTGAGAAGTGTAGTTCCGGGTGATGAATGATGATTGTTGTACTTGTGCGTTTATCCTTAGATATTGACTTTTGATTTGAGGCTGCATGAGCCATGCCATCCCCCTCCCATTTGGCCACCACATATATATTTCTCTCACCTACGTTTTTTAGAACCATTTTTTTTAATGATACTAAAATCATATGTATGTTTTTCGATGTGTCATTTTAAATTTATGGTAAATTTCCTTAATTAAAATTATTTTCTCAATTTTATGTTGATTGTGATGACTTTGAATTGTTTGAGAATTTCCTTTTTAAAAACAATTGTGTCCATTTTTTGTTGATTTGCATTGATTGTGCTAACTTTGAGTTGTTTAGGAGTGTTGTTTGAAGTTCTTTTCTTAAAAAATAATTTATTTAATAGGGGTAAAAATGTGATTTCAGATGGAGACACCATTGCTCCCCTCTTCCCTTATAATATAGAGATCAACAAAAGATCATCGGAAATTGTTCGAAATAATTGCAGTGGTTGTTGTTGTTATTGGAGGAAACTTCCAACTCTTGTAAATGCATCATCGTCCGTCCTATTCCTACTCCTACTCCTCGTCCATCATAGAAAGTCCATCATAGAAAAGATCATCGGTACACAAAATAGAATATTGCTTTTCTCTCGTCGCTCCGTCGTCATCGTCGCTGTTGATCTAGGGTTTTAGGTTTTTTTGTTTTGATTAATATTTGGATCTAAATTGCAATTTCTGGATTTTTATTTTCATTGTAATTTTTGAGTTTTTTTGGAATTTGGGGTTTGAGTTTTTTTTTGTTTTTTTGATTTCCGTCTTCGTTTGATTTTTTTGTTACATTCTTGTATAAGTTTTCGTTTTTTTCGCTTTTTAGTTTTCTGTATAAAATTCATTATATTCTTGTATAACTTTTTCAAATATTGTATAAGTTTCATTTTTTTATGTATAAGTTTGATTATTGTATAATTGTTGTAAATATTGCTTGTTATCTTAGTTATTTATAAACCATGATTCTAGTCTCAGTTTAGTGTTATGTATTTTGCTTTTTAATTTTATGTATATATGTTAAATTGTTGTGTATGAAATATTTGGAGTTGTGATTGTGATTTGTAATGCAATGGAAGGAATTTGAGAGGAAGAATCAAAGTCGTGTAACAAATGTACCTTAACTGGGAATTTGTGTATGAAACTGGGAATTTTTTTTATAGCATATGTACCTTAATTGATCCGGTTGGTGGAGAAAACCAAACCAATTAAGTACACTATAACTGGTCCGGTTTTCTCCACAACCTGATTAGTTAAGTGGTAACAGACCTGGTTGTAAACCGGATCAGTTAATTTTTTTCACTAGCTCCGCCTCTAACTGATCAAGTTCAATTTCGGATCCGTTACGCCTAATTTGACTGGATCAGTTGGGCTTTTTTCCACTAGTGTAAAAAACATTCCTGGACTTCAAAGCAAGAATCTAAGTACTCTTCCCGTCAAAAAAAAAAAGAATCTAAGTACTCTTAAAACCACTCTTGGATTCAAGATACTTAGCACTAAACACTAATCACCCCCAAATAATGTTTAATGTCGAATATAGTTTAAGCAACAAGCATAAACAATAATCAACAAGTGTTTGTAAAATAAATCTCTAACTACCTCTCATTAAACGTGAAAAAGCCTTATTTGGCATTTACAAGAGTCCTAAACAAACTAGAATTAGAAATAAACAAGATAATAACAAGGAAGAAATCATAAGCATGGCTGGCACACTTCTATGATTGCACGCCAAGTATCGTGTACCAACTCCCTTCTCTTTGGACGCCAAGCTACACCCCACGCCATCTACACCCTTTCCTACTCTAACTAAGAGTCTGAATGGTGCTTAAAGTAAGAAAAACATCTTCAAAGTAAAAGATTAAAAACTTATAAGCAAATAAAACATTACTAATACACAAGATTCCTAACAAAACTAGGAAACCAAGTGTAAAACCAACTCCTTATAGAATTCAGACTATTTCCACGAGCCATCACTCGTCCTCCTCCTCAAGTTATGCTACCATAGTCACAAAAACTTGATTCTTCACCATGAGATTGAACCCCACGTGCTCCATCACCGATGAGACCATGAGATTGAACCCTATGTGTCCCATCAGCAATGAGATTGGTTCTCCAAGCATTAGTTACTTTGCATCCGCATCAGTTCGCTCTTGAGTAGAGTTTCTCACTCCAAGTATGGCCTCAGGTTCAGTTTCGGGATCAGATCAGCAGTGAGATGCTTAGTGCACATGACCCAGCGCTCTTTTAAGCTAGGAAACATGGAACATATGGTGGCTTCTTGGTAGATTCAAGATGTTTAAGTTAGTACACTACTAAGCTAATTCTGTCTAGAACCTTATAAGGTCGATAGAATCTAGCATCTAACTTCTGATAAGACCTGTGGGATAATGAATCTTGCCCGTACGGTTGGAGCATGAGGAAAACCGACCATATCATCCACATTAAATTCTAGTTCCATTGTTGAGCTCTAAGCAAGTGAGCATTCATGTCATTTAAAATTGTATCCATCTCCAATAACATGTCTTCAAGGAAAAGAGTTTGTAGGACTTCCATTCTCAATCTTGATAAGCTTTGGTGGATCTCTCCCGTGTAATGCTTTAAACGGGTGCATTGAGGTGGAACTATGGTAAGATGTCTTGTATCAATATTCAAGGTAATCAAGCATCTCATGTCTTGGTCACTAAACCACACAACAAAGACCCCAAGGTTCTATTAGTCACCTTTATTTGGCCATCAGCTCGAGGATGATAACTAGTGCTAAATAACAACTTCGTCCCCACAATCATCCAAAGGTATCTCCAAAAGTGAATTAGGAACTTAGAATCCCTATCAGATGCGATACTCCTTGGAACACCATGTAGCCTAATGATCTCCCTAAAAATAAAAATCCGCCACATGTGAAGCATCATCAGTTTTACGCACAGGAACAAAGTGCGTCATTTTATAAAACCTATCCACCACAACCATGATTGCGTCCTTCCACCTTTGTGTCCTAGGCAAACCTACTATAACATATATGCTTACACTATTCCAAGGTTGATCAGGTACTGGCAAAGGAAGATAAAGGCCCTTGTGAAACGTGCTTTTGGCCCGTTAACATGTTGCACACTTGTTCACCACCATGTGCACATCCTTAATTATACTTGGCCAATAGAAGTGTTCTTGTAGTGTGTCAAGTGTCTTTTGCACTCCAAAGCGCCCAACCACGCCACCACTATGAACTTTACACACCAACAAGCCCCTCACTCCACACTTAGGCACACACAGTTTGTTGCCCTTAAATAGAAACTCCTCCTGAAGCACGAACAATCCATTAGGAGCATCATAAGTAGACACAAAATCAACATCCCCTTCATAGAGCTCTTTCAAATGTTCGAACCGCAACACTTGTGCATCCACCACTACCAACTAATAAGCACGTACGCCTAGATAGAGCATCTACAACCACATTACTCTCTTCCCCTTTTATACTTCCATACCCATTAAAAAGTGAGAAGTTTGTCTACTGTAGCTTAGTAACTGTGGACTTACTATTTTACCCCTGCAACTTCCAATTACTCTTCTGCCCTGAAATTGCCTCATGCGTTGTGCCCTGAAGTTTCTCTTTCCTCCCGGTTTTCCTCTGAACCCTCCATCTTCATCCTCCTCAGTCCTCCCCTCCCTAACCTAAATAATTCCCCTTCATTTCCAACCAGCGGCTCCTACTCTCCCCATTTCATTCTCACTTTCTCAATCTTTTCTTTTTCTCTCTCTTCTTTTTCGTTTTACTTAAGGCCCGACACAGGGCTCAAAATTTCTGAAAGTTTTGCCGATGAAGTTGAAGGTTTCAAATAATTTCATTTGAATTAGTTTGAATTTCATCTTTAAAAAGGTGAAAATCTCGATTTTATTCATTCCAATGCTTGTTCTTTTTATTGATTGAATTTTTGATAATTACAGTGCATTATATTGGAACATTGTTGGATGGAACGAAGTTTGATTCCAGTCGTGATAGAGGAACTCCATTCAAGTTCACTCTTGGCCAATGTTTTTATGTTTCTCTTATGTTTTTTCTGCTTATAAATATGTGTGTTTTATATAGCTTTCTGTTTTAAATGGGAATTGTCGAATTGAGAGGCGATTGATTAATTTTCATTTACTGATTTTTTTATTAGTTTCATTCATGAAATGCTACTACTGAATATTCAATTTGTTAATTTACTAAAGTATGTTTGTGTTGAAATGGGAGTTGGAGGAGGAAGTGAAGCTTTTGAGGATTTTATCGCATACAAATATAGTTGTAAGTACTGTACTCTTTCAAGTTATGAATCATTACTCTTAATTAGTATTTTAATTGGATTTCTGAATTAGATTTCAGCACTTTGACCATTTGTTGATTGAGTTTCTGAATTTGTATTTTAATTATTGATTTACTAAAAGATTAGGAAAATATATGATTGTTGTAATTTAGGACTATTATTATATCATATGACATGTTATTTTGATGTTGTTCAATACTAAGATTAATAGAGACTCCATTCTAAGCTATTATAACTTAATTCAAATAAAATATACCAGCTTAAATAGGATGCACTTCTGCTACTATAAGAAGATAAGGATACAACAAAATATCTATTTGTTTATATACTAAATGGGATTTGGGAAAAGAAACAATCTAACATGTTTCTTTATAGACTTGCCACACAATAATTCAAGAGGTGGGAGCCATATTTTCATATTTAATTGTGTGCTTGTCTTTGATTGATTGTTTAGTTTTATATTTTCATACAATTTGTTAATAACAAAGAGGATTTGAGCATCATTTTTTATACTGATGTGGACTGGTGATTGTTTGCCTTTCACATGTTCATGTGCCATGAATTTGTTGATTTATGATATTTTCCTTTCCTAGATCTGTTGCTGTAGATTCTACTGGTCGCGAGTTCAATCGTAATATTTTGATTGCTCTCATTTCTGCTATAATCCTTGAGGAAGTAAGGTTTTCTTGCTTGGATGTATAACAATAGCTATTTTTTGTTATTCCTTGATCAATCAAAGAAATTCTAAATTAATCTGTTTTTCTTTATATTATCTATATTAGCATCCGGGGACAACTATTGTCACAGACAGTGTGGCTTTACTATGGTCTCACTACATGTATTGAAAAGAATCTTGGTGAGTTGAAGACCAAGAGTCAATCAATTTGATGGTCCATATTGTATTTCAATTACTTTTTCTATACTGGTATAAGATATCGAAGAACTTGTTACTAACTGTGTATGAATAGCAGGATAGCATCACAGATTCAAAAGGGGGTACAAAAATGTAATTGATGAAGCTATTCATCTGGTAATTTTTTTTTGTTATTAGATTGAATTCTTTAGAGGCTATTTAGTACATAGCATTTGTTATATTCCTTCATCCTTCCTTTTTCTAGAGTTGTGGTAACTAGGCCGTGGGATATTCATTAATTAACCTTATGCAGTTTTCTTGCTGCCTAATAAGGTTTGCATATTTATTGTAGTTAGATAATGGAGTCTAGGAAACTATTTGGGAAATATAGTGGTGGAATTAAAAGGAGGCTTAGTGTGGTTGTTTCCTTGATTGATCATTAGTTTATGCTCCTAAGGTTCGTCTGGTCCATGCATCCAGCTAGCATCCTTATCCCTTTCTCATGAGTCATGCTTCTATTGGTTATAATGATCATTAGTTTATGACTTATATATTCTTATTAATGTTGTTCTTTATTAAAGGTTATTTACATGGATGAATCGAGCATTTGACTAGACCCTGCTTCAAGGATAATCTGTGGAATGTTGTGAAACAAACGAAACAAGACACCTATTACTCTTATAAGTATTCTCTCTTTGTCTCTTTCATTCCATTTGAGGTTTTACCTATTTATTTCCCTTTTTTCGGGTTGTGCTGGAGTTTGGAAAAAGGCTAATGTTTTAAAATATTACTAGGTCTACTTGGTCAGAGTATAAATGAATCATATCCAAAATCTCAATTTATTAAAGTCAAATAGAAAAAACAGTAACCATAAAAAGTACTAATGCAGATCAATCATGTATGAGCTGTTAACTTCTTTATAGTATAATAGTTACCATTGAATTTATAGAAAAATATATCATCGAATATTATAATATTACATAGCAAAATGTGTAAATACGTGTGTTTCTTTACGATCCTCAGAAGGTTCTTTGTTACTTTTTCATTCCATTGCTCGTTTAGGAAAATTTTGGCAATTGTCCATGTCATACCATAATTCTGTTTTACATTGAAGCCCTTCTGGGTGAATTTTGACCATTTTTGCCAAAATTCAATAATTCCTTCTCCCCAATGCATTTGTTTTCTCTCTTTGGAAAATTTCTCCCTGTTTTCCAGTTGTGTTAGCGTTAGCATACACAATATAGAAGTATTTACAATTTGACAAATACTTGTTATGTGTATGTTTTCTTTCCATTTGCTAATTACTTGTTCAATTATAAGCAGCTTCGATCTCCTCTTCTATTATAATTACTTGTTCAGATATCCACTTGATTGGTCTTTCTAATTAACAACTGATTGGTGGTGTTTGTAAGTATAATGTTGTTTCCTTTTCTTTAATGTTAATATTGTGATTGCACAATTTATTGATTTTAGTATGCTTAATTGTCTCTATGATGTTAACTTACTCTACAAATCCCACCTCCCCTCCTTTGTGTTCATGTATAAGCATTCACAAGTGTCATGTTTGTTACAAGAAATTAGCTACCTGTCCACCTATTATATGCACTGTTTGCAATATGCCAGTGCAGAGATTTGTGCTTCTTTAGTTGCTGCTTTGTTAGCAAAATGAAATCATTTTTTTAGGGGTGATGTTTGACTTAAATGCTGGTGTTTCAAGGTCTGGAGGTGATGCAGGCAAGGCAATCAAGGTATGCAATCCCTAAAAGAAGCGCCCTTCATGGGATATTGACCTTGGTTATGTCGATGTGCAGGCATTTTAACTCTATTCTTGGTCTTTCCACTAGATTGTTTTCACTACGGTCATCTTTGATCCCCCTGAATTTCATCACCCATTGTTGCTTTTGTTGTCTCCTTAGTTCCCTTGAACATTATCCATTGCTAATTCAAGAAACGGGGTCAGTGGCAGCTGGCTGGAGAACAATCACGTCATTGTGCAAATGCAGCCATAAGCTCAATCAAGATGTTTGTTTTCTCCTCCTGCGCTGCTCTATATAATAAATACAAATTCTTAGGTACAATGAATTGTTCTTTCCCCCACCCACTCCAATTTTTCTTGGGTTTCGTTTCTCCACGACTTCTTCAGGGTTTGAACTATGAGCTCGGGAAACCTGGTTGCATTCAGCAGTCTCTATAGCAAGTGGCATTATCTACCATGCAACTTCTAGGCTAAGGATAAAGATGATCTGAAACCTGAAATATGCTGAATATATGCATATATGATGATTGTATTGTATTATGTAGGTGAGGGACTTCAATATTGCAAAATGGGAAAAAGATGTTAGTTTCTATGCCGGTTTTGGGGGTAAGTGTTATTGACTTGCATGAACATTTTGGACCAGAATTGCATGGAATAGTAATAAAAATTGGAGTTTATAATGCAATTTGATTGCATTTCTGTATGTTGAATGATCTGTATTTATGGTTGGGAGAATGTTGACAGTTTTGTTGTGGGGAACAGTGGCTGATCGTTATGGGCGGAAACATGTCATGATTTTGTTTCGTCAACTTTTGTATCATGTGCTTAGACTACATTACAAAATCCATGCAGGTATCATGGCTCAAAAAGGGGCTTGAATTGGCATAACACGAATATGCGAGGATATTAAATGAACTACAATTGTTTGAGGTTGTCAAGCCTCAAAAGAATGTAAGTTACCATCTGTGTAGTCATAGAGGTAGTTATTTCAGGTTTATGTTATTTCATACATGTTGTATCTTCAATTAGAATTAAGCAAATATCGTAGATCTTATGGTTTCCCTTTGAATTTTTGGTTTATTAAATACAGGTACTAGGAGAGATTGTTGCACCTCATTCACCTTCTGCCTTGGAAAAACATGATCCAAGCCAGTGGCTTGCCTTTAAAGAAGTATGCGGTCTCCAAGTTTCTGGTAGTGGCATGGTTAATGGACAAGGCTTTGGTTGATTGGTGGAATCAATCATGTAAATATCATCCTAGCATGGTAATTGATTAATTATAAACACAAGTATACCAAATTTTGGAATTAGTTTATAGCTATGTTACTTGGACTCTCTTCATTTTCTCTTAAGTAGCTGTATCGGATTCTAAACACTTCGACACTTTTTATTTTGGCCAAAATCATGAAATTTTTTTCTAAAATATATAGCCAAGTCATCTACATGGACATGGCGTGTCAAAAAACTTGAGCATCAAGTTCGAGTAACATAAGTCAATACTTCAAACGCCTATAGTAAATCGTTCTCATTCATTGTTTTTCTTCAAAGTTGATGCACTAAACTGGCCTCGATTGTGCGTATTTGCCTTAAAATTCAGGCACATGCCCGTAAAATGTCATGAAGATAAGAGAAAGAGGAAGGAGTAAGATATGGTCATAACTTAGACTATATTTAATTGTACTTAAGAAAGAGATAAAAAAAACATTAATAAATCATTTCTTATAACTTGCGAAGTTATAAATATTGGTTGGAAAGGAGGGAGAAAGAAGGGCGAGAATTTTGAAATCTCAAATCCATATAATTAAAGCGTGATACATAGAGAGAGTGGAAGAGAATGCAGGGGTGAAGATGAGAAATTGAGATAAGAGGGAGGAAGATATGGAGAGCCTAAATAGACTATTTTATAGTGTAATTAAGAATGAGATGAGAAAACACTTCTAAGAGATTTTTAAATTGATAAATGAAGATTGCGCTGCAAGGACTCCATGTATATATGAGGGTTGAGACTTGAGCATCACTTTTCGAGTTTTATAGTGAAAAGACCTAACTGTTACTTAGGGTTCGTATGGTATTTCCTTTATGTCAAACTATATTTGATTGGCACAATTAGATACCTTACCTGCCATCACTAAACATATTGGAGGGTAATCTTTTCTATTATGTACGAGCTTGTACAAGGATGCTGTATTATTTAATTGATGCTATTTGATTTATAATTTGTTTCTTCCTTGTTGTTATATAACAATTAGTTTAATTGTCGTCACTGCAGCTTTAAGAAGGAGACAATTCAAATCGATTAGGCCCGCACACCTTACTACGAAGTTGGAAAGACATTTCCACCCTTTAAATTGGATGACTGACATTTGTATTATGTTCATGCCTTTGAGAGTGCTTCTAGCTCAATGGATACAGGTGCAGCTTCTGCCGAGAATATAATGTGTTTAATCTTGTCAAGGCTTTTGGCTGAAGCATCTTCAAGGCCACCTGATGTAAAGTGCACCACTTGCAACATGATTAGGGATGATCTACGCTAAGATTTGTAGTCTGATGCATATATTTTGGAGGATTAAGGCTCTATTCTTTTGGACCAAATTAATGAAAATTCAGTTCAGTTCATTTCAGTTTAGACAAATTTAGTTCAATTCAGGAAAATTCAGTTCAGTTCAATTAGTTTCCTCTCATAGTTTTCATTCACTTTCGTTCAGACAAATTAAGTTCAGTTCAGTCTAAAAGAACAGAGCCTAAGACGCAATTCACATATGTAGCATTGCCATCGTATTAATATGTATACATTGTGTCAAAAGCGTCCTTGACAATAGCTAACAAAGTTGGCTAACTTGGGAAAAATGTCACTTATTAATATTAGAATTGAAAATCAAGTCCTTCACAATAGCTTATGCTGCATCAAATTGTTTAAGTTAATCTAAAAAGTCCTCTATTTGTCTTTACAATTCCCTAGATGGTACGGGATCACACCTATAAGCATGCTTGTTTGGCAAATGAACTCCAGGTTTGAGAGCAATGGAATGTTCAGTCCCCTTCAATGGTGGCAGTCCTTGTGGTAATTCCTCTAGAAAAACGTCACTAAACTCCTCCATCGAAGCTTTTAACCTAGAATTGGTATATGTGTTGTCGTTTGTGGTTGCGTGCCTCACAAACAATGCATAGCCAAACAACCTCCTTCTCAAACTCCTTAGATGAAAGGAAAAGATTAGTCTTCTTCTTCACCCTCTTTGGCGCCACTGAACTAGGTGACAATGGATGTAAATGCACCCTTTTTTCCCCAACCATCACAGAATACACATTGGAATCACCTTCGTGGATCACCTTCCTATCATATTGCCATGGTCTTCCAAGTAGGAGATGGCAAGCACTCATAGGTCACTACAACATTTAAGGCCAAAGAAGGCAAGTAAAATTGCCCTTGTAGATCAAAAAACTGCCCTCCTAACTTAAGGGGACAAAAATTACTTGCCCTTAACTTTGCCACGGTAGGACCGTTGTATTAGGTTTCTAGGGAAAACATCTTAAAATTGCCCTCTTTGGTAATTTTAAGGAAGGCAACATCATTTTTCCTTCTTTGATTTTACCAAATAGGGCAACTATTATCGTCCTCTTAACTACACAGATAGGGCAACTTTAATTGCCCTATTTGCTTTTGAGGACAACCATGGCAAGAAAATTATCCTCTTAGATATGAACAAAGAGGGGAACTTCCACTACTTAAGGCTTAAATGATAGAACAAAGAAGGCAATTTCTACTTAGTCGCTCTTTTTGTTTGCCTTCATATAGTACCATTTACTGAAGAATAAGGGCAAACTGGCCTTGGTTTCCCTCTTTGCTCTTTCTTTCTTTCTTTTTTGTTAAAAAAAAATTCAACTTGCCATACATAAGCTTCAAACAATGATTGCAATGATGACAAACCTATAAGACTGCCATTATTACAATAGAACTACAAAAGAGATTGAAAATGTGCCTTAAAACGTACAACACTTCACAAAGTGCAAATTTGCACACGAATTTAGGAAGGACATCGCTGCTGAGCTTCTCAAAGTCAAAATGGAGATAAATTCAGCAACATTAGTCATCTACACCAAATCATGTGTATAAGCAGATGCTTCATAAACATACTTAATATCAATCAAATAGTTAAATGAAGGGTTACTACAGTACAAACTCTTTAAATTTATGGTTTTTTCACCATATACCCCTGATAAATTTTTTTTGCACCATATACCCTTGCAAGTTTTAAAATTCACCATATATCCTTCACTTTTTAAAAAATGCACAGAATACCCTTAATGACTAACGGCGGTAAACTCTGTTGGTCATTAGTACCTAAATGATCTAACTATCACACTAATCCTGAATTACCTCCCTTAATCTCCCTCCTTCCTTCTCTCTCCCTAGCCAATTAACCCATTTCCCTCTTTCTCTCCTTAACCATCAACACCACCACCAATTAATCTAGTTGAACTAGTGCTACCGCACCTCCACCACCCTACTCTCGCTCCTCTCACTATCACCATCACCATCAACATCTTCCGATTCTCCTTCTCTCTCCTCCATTTTCTTAATTTGACCACTGAAAAACCATACCCACCACCACACTGGATCAATGAATTCATCCACCACTGCCATATCCAACTACATCACAACCATCACATTGTCCTCTTCTTTACCTCATCGGATATGTCCTCTGGCGCGCCTACCGCTCGCATACAGTCAAGCTCTTCGCCGTCCGTTAGTCATTAAGGGCATTCTGTGCATTTTTTTAAAAGTGAAGGGTATATGGTGCAAAAAAAATTGTCAGGGGTATATGGTGAAAAAACCGTTAAAATTTATTAGACAATAATTCACAAAAATAAGAATAGTCATATAATGCTGATAAATCAATAAAAGCAGTTGACATATACTAAATTAATAAACCCACTGTAAATTATCAAGTAAGATGTTGTATAATAACTATGTACTCCTAGAGGTAGCTGACATATACCTCATTCATGTAAGTGGAAAGAGCTGCAATACCTATATGCGCCTTCCTTGATATGTATTCAATTTCTTCTATTCCATTAATTTCTAACTGAAATTCCTATAACAATAGTTATGCAAGGTTGCTAGAATGACATATATTCAATTTCATGACGAAATTGTAGGTTGCATTTATTTGATAAATTCAAGACTATTGCAAGTCAATGTCATCCACAAAACTAGTAAGTTTAAATTGAAATTACTTAAATAAAAGCTATAATTTTCGAAAGAAACACCAGCAATTCCATGTGAAGAAAATAAAAGTTGAGCAAAATCATGTAGCATATTAAAGTCTCATGATCCTAAGTTAACATAGATTCTAGCGACTATGAGACATGCAAATAGCTTATTATAGCTGCATAAGCTAGGAAACATGGACTAATCTAACAAGGTATCCAAATTCATTTGGAGAAGGCCCTACACCAGTCAACTTTGATCAGGTGACAAAATTAATTAGTACCATCTTCTACATATACTAGTCTAGATATCTTAAGTAGTTTAGCTTATCTGCTTTTTTGTGTGATATACTATTAGAGAGCATAGACAAGTTATTGATAATTGCAGAGGAATGAAATTTGACAAGTACTTGGATCAATACCATCAGTGTTGGGAGAGACAACGGGAGCCAATATAGTAACATAACAGACAACAACATTGTTGTGAAGACCAAATAAGAATGAAATTAGCACAGATCAAACATCTTATAACTTGCTCAAAATATAGCATGCTTTGGCATAAAAGACTGCAATATCTACCTGCACTAAACAGGGTGAACATTCGAAAATGGAGAATTCTTGAATATCACATTGGAAATGATAATGTGGCTGGAATGCATATGAATTCTATTAAATATGGTCTAGTATATTGAAGAGTCCTTTGTCTCCACATATTCCACCAGACGTCTCCTTGACCATCAACTGTTCCGTTCTCACCTGTAAATACGAAAAGATAGGTGGAATTTGACTTTTGCAGCTCTCTAGAATGAATGTTATGAATCCATAGATGGTAATATGCCATGGTCCAAATATTTGCAATGTTGGAAACAAGTTACTAATAGCAAGGCTAATTATCCCCTCTATTCCATATTATTTGCACTCTTAACTTTTCTCGTTCCATATTATCAATCGACTAAAATTTGGATATCGTTATATTTTTCCTTCAAAATCAATGCACTATTGTAATTAAATATCAGTGCATTAACTAACATTTTCTATAAAATTGTGCATAACAATAAAGGATGCTTGATAGGGAATATAAGAAGTACCAACTTAGGACTTGAACGTCATTATATCACTGATAAAGCAACCAAAATTGTATTCATCAAAGTTTTCTATGAATTTGACAGTGATTATGCTACTTGAAATCAGATACAGTCAGATCAAAGAAAAAACAATTCTGCAACTTGAGAAGATTATCTGAACTCACCAATAATTATAACAGCATGGACTCTGTCACCCAAGATAAAGCTCATGTACCTCCCTTCCTCCCGTTTCCTCCCTCTTCCATAAAAAGGCAGCGGATCAGCTAACGGGCAATTTAGAGTATCCTGAGACATATGACAACAAATTAGAACAAGATATGATTCTTTAAAGTAGTGAGATCATGAGGAACAAATTTAGCAACATGGTCAACACCTCTCAGGGAAGTAATTTCAAGTAGTTTCAAGTTCAAGAAAAAATTACAAACAGAACAATTAGAATGCTAGAACATTAAGTGGCGCCCATATCCTAGGATCTCAGGGTGTTCCATTACCTACTGGGAAGCTCACAACAAGCACGACTGACACCTCCAAATAACCCAGAAAATGCAGATCGTTAACCAATACGAACATATGGTGCTAACATGCCAACTAAGGCCACATTAGCATACCACACCGACAAGGAGATCAGCAAGGTAAAGTTCTTTCATACATCCTTATTAAGTTAATTAATCAAGATTTGCAGCGGAAGACTTAGCTTAGTCGGCGCGTTACCGTCGTACTCTCCACTATGGGGAAAATACAAGGCGACGTTTAACATTAACTTACAGGGACATTACTTTGATTTGTCACTCTTTAAAGAAACACCTTAATAGTAGATTAATATTTTCTAGATATTTCGGCAAAGTTTCCTTTGTAAATTAGACAACCCATAATGGAAAAATGTTTGAAAAACCTGTTACAATTAAAAACAACCCCAATCCAAAACTTAACGCTTTCGCGGAGTAGCAGCTAAAGAGACCCAGGAGCACTATTGCTCATCCAGAATTAGAAATAAAACTAACCATTATTTATTATCTAATACAAAGTGGAACGTCCTCGCCTCAAAAGAAATGTAAAACAATCATAGTTGAACTCTTAGCACGTAACTGCTTCTATCTTGGGAAAGATGCTCCAGAACTTCAACTTAAAACTATTATAACACTGCCACCCACCAAGTGACAGGCCACAGTAGTGACAAAATAAAACATTGACAGACACATCAGCACATCGCTGAGTACTAACCCATAAAACATTTTAGCACATGTTTTGGTGTCTACGACTCTCACGTAATCAACATGTTCACATCATTCATAACCGCATCACAACAACATAGCAACATTCACATTATCCATCATTATCCATCATGTTTTATGACTTTGAAGTACTTCCAAAAATTATAGCAGAGTCGTAAAATCATCATAGTTCTTTCCTATCAAAGCAGAGGACATACTGTCATATCATCAGAAATTCATAAAGCTTATAGTTTGAGCCATACGGTTTTGTCATAGGTCATTATCATCTTTCATTCACTTCACTATCAGAATACTTTCACTTAACTCTATCGTGTTTCGTTTCTCTCGTATCATAGATATATTACATAATCCTAATTGTAATTATAAGAAGTAATCTTAACTCAACATAGTCATAGTCATATTCATAACGTAGTAATGATCGTACTTTCGTAACAACATAGTTATTTCATAGAATTCATTCATAACATCACTAGTCATTATATTCGTAAAACATTCCACATCTCCTAATCCAAACATCAATAACATAATGTGTGAAATCATAAAACATAATCGCAATCATAATCATACTTTCGTAACATCAAAGTCATCATACTCCATAGCATTAAATCATTTAATAACATCATCTACATAGCAAATACTTCGTATCACATCATAAGCTTCATCATATCTTTCATTTTTCTAAATCATATTGGTATCTTGGTAAGTACACGGCAGAGATGTCTCCCCAATTTTATTTTCATAAACGGGAGGCTACCACCTGAGGACCTTGGCCCCCACATTACAGAAAGTGGTACATAATGCCCAAAAGTGTGCGGTGCCACCCGAGGACATTAGCCCTCACTAAACGGGAGGTGGTTAACCGGTCGGGAGGTACGTGTAAGACCCGATTTTCATTTTCATAAACGGGAGGCTACCACCCGAGGACCTTGGCCCCCACATTACAGAAGGTGGTACATAATGCCAAAAGTGCGCGGTGTCACCCGAGGACATTAGCCCTCACTAAACGGGAGGTGGTTAACTGGCCGGGAGGTACGTGCACTACCCGACATAAACATAATACTGCCAAGAACCGTTCTTTCACTTAGCTTTATCATGTTTCGTTCCTTTTACGAATCATAATCACATTACATAATCGTAATCGTAATCATGATACGTAATCTTAATCATAACATAACCATAATTACATTACATCATCATAATCATAATCATGGAAAGTAATCATAAGCATTACATATTAATAATCATGTTCATAACGTAATCATAATCATGCTTTTGTAGCATCATGGTTCTTCCATAAAATTCGTTCATAGCATCGATAATCATCATATTCATGCAAACATTTCATATCCCACAATCCATATATTCATAATGTAATACGAATAATAGACATTGCATACTTTTCATAGCATGAGGATTTTATAGAACATGTGTGCATAAATTACGTTTCGTTTCCTCATTTTAAGTATCTTTCACAGATCATCGCAGAGTCATAAACTTTCATACATTCATATCGTTTCAGAATGATCATAATGTATTCTTTAGCATAATCAAAGATTTGTAAACATATCTCATAACTTTAAGTACTTTCTAGAATACATAGCAGAATTATCATCATAACACCTCCGTAGTTTCAGATCACTTACAGAAACACAGCATAAACCTTTTTCATAATATGTGGTTTTACAATGTCATGTCACAATATACATTACACATCTTGCACTTCATAAAACACATAAGTCATCCTTACTTACTTTCATATCATATCATAAGACATACTTGCTCAGTGACGATAAGCCATTCGGGGTCCATATCATTAAACTACTTTAAATTCAATGAAAGATTTAACCAGAATAATCATAGGTTTATTATTATAAGTTAACCACCAAGAATTGACTTAGACTCGATAGCCCATGGTTCAATAAACATACATCAGCTTGAGGTAAATAAATAGCATTCGTGTTATACCATAAGTTTATTCTAGATTTGCATTCTTTGTTACAACCTTCAAAGAACCTAACTCGAACTACACACTAATTCCAAACTAATTTTAGTCTGAATACCATATACATGGCCTCTTTAGAATGGGTTACAACTAGTATGTAGTTTACTTAGTTAACTTGTGTAATATAATACTTTAAATGCCCTTAACTAATAATCCAACCTCATTGAGTTCATTCACTTCCAATCCACTATATTATCATATAAGTAAAATTCCACTTTAGTTTGAAAGCACTTAAGAACATATTATCATCATAAAACTACCAATTGTTGGAACTCGTAACTCATGTCCAAAACACATATAACTTACATTTGGTTATCAGATTCCAAAGCTCAATCTCTTAATTAAATTTATACTTAAGTCCTTCCTAAACATCAGTGGGATTTGGTTGCACTAAGAACTTACATCTTTCAAGCATTCCAGTCATAAACTCGAGCAACAAATTAAAGATAACCACAAACAGCCAGCAACGTCATCACAAGCTCAATCAAATTTCCAATTACAAGACTTATCAGGCATATATTTGTAGAACTTGAAGATGCAGAGAACAAAATAGCAAAAATCAAAACTGTTATCATCAATTACCACCATTAATAAATCAGCCATGAGCAACAAATTGACAACACCATCATTACACTGTTACAATCATATTCTCAGAACCAATTTCTTAATGTATTCAAAATAGCAGGGAAACCAATCATTTAAACCAAAAAGAAGAGGAGAAGAGGTGTAGTACCAATAAGGACAGCAGCATAAGGAAGGAGATGCGAGCAAGGAAGAGAGAAGAACGAGGTGATCGACACACCGGCGAGCTCCAACTCGCGGTGGCCAAACTAGGACCATGGCGGCGGCGTCGCCTCAAAGCAGTAGCAACACAGCACGCATCAACAACGGTTCCGCGGCGGCACGGGAGTAGTACCGCACGCACAGAAGCAAAGAGAACAGAACGGAGGAGCGGCAGCAGCAAAGGGAAGCTCCGGCAAGCAGCGGGGAAACTCCGGCGAGAGAGAGATGAAGGGGTGAGCCAAAGAAGTGTGAGGGGAGAAGTTTTTTATGAATTTCTTCTTGTTGTGAAATGATTTTCTGAGCCCTAATTCCATGGGGTTTTATAGATGAATTTATCAGACAAAAGGGAGGTGGAATGAATGAGGATTGGTGAATCTTCACCTTGGGTAGCAAAAGTAGGAGACAAAGAGGAGAGAAGGTAGAAGAAATGAGTGGGGTGGTCGGTTTAGGGAAGTTGATTATCAGCTTTGTTTCCTTCTTTTCTCTTTTTATTTTCTTATTTGGTTGTTGGTGAACTAAAACAAAAGTCAAACTTGTGACCCTGGCCTTTACAAGTGTTAAGTTAAGTTTGGCTTCTAAACTTTAATATTGGACTTTTAGCTAAAATTCATGAACTCAAAGATCATATAGGAAAACATATAGGATTTTCTTATTAAATCCATAAACTATATTATAAAACCGTTTATCGTAATAAATATCACTTTTTGTAATACTAAAGTAAATATATTTATTTTAGAATATAATCTTAGCAATGATTATTTCGGAAAAGTTTAAGACATAGTTAAGATAATAAACATAATTAGTAGCTAATGAAACGATATTAAAGTTCGGGGTATTACAAAAACCCTAATGACATCGGATACTACATAATTGGATACTCTTATTAACATTTCATACATCAAATTTATTGATAGCATTTGTCACTAATTATTGTCAGTAAATATTCATCAACTCCTGAATATTCTCAGCAAGGTAATTACTCACTAACTAAGATTTAATTAAATGATCAAAATCATACCAAAAAATACCACGTAAACAATAATAAATAAGGGATAAACTACCAACCACATTGAGTAAAAACCTTGCAACATCCTTGATAGCAAACAATACACAATGAGATAAAACATAATAGGAAATGTCAAGCAAGGATGTTGAGAAGTAATTTTTCAGCAAATTCATTGAAACATATAATTCTTTATCGAAAATTGAAAAAAGAAAAGAAAAAAAGGAGATAGCCAATACCACTTCAATTAAACAATATATAGACTCTAGACCAATTAAATTTTACATCTACGACTTCGTAAGAATAAAAATGTAATTCAATCCGTCACAGAAATAACAGATAAAATTGAAATGTAAAAACTAATGTTCGAGATAGCCAATACCACATGATTATTCAAAAATTACTGAAAAATTACTTCAAAATTACTGAAATTACTCGAAAATTACTCAATCATACCTTCAATTGCTGAATCGAATTGCACATCACTCGAAAATTTCTCTCTCAATCTCCAATAATATTCGAATATAACCGAATAAAACATAACATTAGGAAATTGAAGCAAATGTATAAGTAAAATTCGAAGTTTGATGAAGAAATTATTTAATCATACCTTCAATTGCTGATTTAGGAAAAGTCGTCGTTGTTTACATCAACGACGGTCAACAGTCGTTGCATCAATGGTCGCTGATTTAGGAATCAACGACTGTCAGGCTGTCGGTACCAATATCAACGACGGTTTTCTTACTTATCAATGACCGTTTTGAATACCAAGGTTGAGAATTTGTCACCTACTGTTTAAAGCTGTCGCTGAAACAACGACGATTTTTAACAGTCGTTAAATCAACGACGGTTTAAAACAGTCTTTGTATTAACGACGGTTTAACACAGTCGTTGATTTAACGACTGTTAAAAACCGTCTCTAATATTTGCCAGCAGTCGTTGCCTTTTACATCCGTGGCATCATTACTTTCTTTTACAGCGACTGTTTAGCCGTCGTTGTTTCACTGTTTAGCCGTCGTTGTTTTTTTAAATTATATTAGTTAGATAATAGTGTTCCAAATTATAATTAAACTTGTACCTGTACGGTTGCACCTAAATATACTACACTAAACCTATTCCTCCATCACATTCAATATTTTCAACTGAAAAAATATGCAATTTTAATATATATTACAATATGCGTAGATACTTATATAATTACATGAAATAGATTAAAATTATGTACACAGAATAGATCCCGATGTCGGGAAATAAAGTAGTAGTCGGGTTCTACAAAAATATATATCGACAAATCTAGAAACTTATAAGCTAGATGCCGATAAATATAGACACTAAATGTCTATAGTTAGACAAACTACCTAGATTAAATATATGTACGCAAAATAGATCCCGGTGTCGGGAAATAAAGTAGAAGTCGGGTTCCAAAAAAATATACTGACACATCTAGAAACAAAGCTAAGAAAATATGGACCGCTCATATGGTTGTGAAGAGCCATCTCCTCGCCCAGATGAAGAGTTGTAGTACAAATGATCTCCCTGACCCAACCCCTGCACTTTTCCTCTATTCCTCCCACCAACTGTCTCCCAATACAACAGATCAGGGTTCGGCTGTGACCCATCATCCAGCTTCTTGTTGTATGTCTCCTGCATTTGGTTAAATGTACTCATATTCAAGTAATATAAAATGGCCTAAAACGGCCTAAAATGGCCTAAAATATATTCAAAATGACTATTACATACATGAAACTAACTACATATATGATGTTTGAGGTGTTTATAGCTTAAACTAACTTCAAGCTACTCATATTCATTCATTTTCAAGTAAAATGGCCTGAAATGGGCTAAAATGGCCTATATTCGGTTCTAACATGGCTATATTTTGTATTTTCAATCAAAACTACTTATAAATACACAAAACTAACTACATATATGATGTTTGAGGTGTTTATAACTTAAACTAACTTCAAACTACTCATATTCATTTATTTTCAAGTAAAATGGCCTAAAATGGGCTAAAATGGCCTATATTTGGTTCTAACATGCCTATATCTTGTATTTTCAATCAAATTAACTACTTATAAATACATGAAACAAACTAGATATATGATGTTTGAGGTGTTTATAACTTAAAATAACTTCAAACTACTCATATTCATTCATTTTCAAGTAAAATGGCCTAAAATGGGCTAAAATGGCCTGGTTCTAACATGCCTATATTTTGTATTTTCAATCAAAACTACTAATAAATACACGAAACTAACTACATATATGATGTTTGAGCTGTTTATAACTAAAACTAACTTCAAACTACCCATATTCATTCATTTTCAAGTAAAATGGCCTATATTTGGTTCTAACATGCCTATATTTTATATTTTCAATCAAAACTACTTATAAATACATGAAACTAACTACATATATGATGTTTGAGGTGTTTATAACTAAAACTAACTTCAAACTACTCATATTCATTCATTTTCAAGTAAAATTGCCTAAAATGGCCTATATTGGTTCTAACATGCCTATATTTTGTATTTTCAATCTAAACTACTTATAAATACATGAAACTAACTATATATATGATGTTTGAGGTGTCTAATTACCCGAAAAGAACCATGTACAAATTTCATGTTCGCAAAACGGGCATGACACACACACTTTAGGAGGAAGGGAGTACATACACGGACACGCGCAATGCACCATCATTTGGAAGCAGATATGTACATTCACAAAACATGCTATAAGCCCAGCACGAGTAGGGAGTGGGGATTCTCAATAGTTAATAACATTTAGTGCATGCATTTTAAGCATTTCACCAAAGAAAACATCCTAACAAACAATCTTTTTTCGTGTAACTTGCATTAGTTGAGCCAAACATTGCAAAAAGCTGAGCTGAATCAACATATAAAACAATAAAAGCATACCAGATCAAGCTCTAAATCCTCAGCTCTTCGAATAGCTTCACTTTTCGATAAAACTCCAACCTAATTTAAATCAATTTCATATAAATCACCAGCCAAACCAAAAAAGAAAAAAAAATCATAATTAGAGTCCAACAACTAACCATATTTTGCTGCTCGTCAATTAACCTAACTTTATCTAACCTATTTCAGAAATTCAACAATTCAGCCAAATAATCTAACGCAAAACTAAAAAACCCATCAATTAAAGCTAACCTAACGGAAGATAAGCCGAGAATTGTATCATCGTCGGAATTATTCGCATCGGAAAAAAAAATCAAAATGTCGAACAAAATCGAAAATCGAAACCCAAAACCTAAATTGAATTTCATAGCAAACACCGAATTTCAACAACACAAAAAAAATCACACACTCAAATCACTTCACAAACTACTACATATCAAAAACTAAGCTCAAAATCGAAAGATTCAAAAACCTCAATTCTCAATGCAAAATCTAGGGTTTGAACGAAAATAAAGGGTATTACCTGTCGCCGGTCGTTGGAGGAAGGTGGAGGAAGCTTCAATGGCTTCACCTTCAGCAAAATCAGTGCCGGAGAGAGGAATTTCGTCGGAGAATTTCGTTGCCGAAACAAGTCGTCGACAAGTTCGTATGGGCGATGAATAAAATGAAGGAAAAAAGGAAGGAGAAATTCAGGTTTCAAATTGGTGAACCAGTGAGAATGACGAAGGAGGTGGAACGAAGTGTGATCCACACATTCGAATTCACTGTGTGAACGAAGGAGGAAACTAGGGTTCAAATGGGAGTGGAAGGGTTTTTTCTTTTTTTTTGGTGAACTGAGTGGAAGAGTTTGAACTGCTGGGGTTTATTTCAATTCGCGCTCCCTCCTCCCAACTTTATTTTATCTCCTTTTTCATCATCAGCGACTGTCCGCCTAAGCTAAAAAAAATTAAAATTTAAAATAATAATATTAACGACCGTTTAAAACGGTCGATGATAAACACCGACTGTCTACCCATCGCTGTCGACTTTAAAAGCAGTCGGTGGCAACGACGGGTTAAAACAGTCGCTGAGTGCTTCAATAACGACCGTTATTCTAGCCGTCGTTGTGAAGCAGTCGTTGATTTAGCTTTTTCTTGTAGTAAAATCTCTAATTACTTCTCATTAAACGTGAAAAAAATTTATATGGCATTTACAAGAGTCCTAAACAAACTAGAATTAGAAATAAACAAGATAATAACAAGAAGAAAGGATAAGCATGACACACACACTCCTTTGCTTGCACGCTGATTTTTAAAGTATTTGATTTCCATAATTTTATCATGTTGATACCTTTATTTTTTTATGGTGTAGTAGTTGAGTCAATACTGGTAGTTGAATGCAGGACGAGTCATAGGAAGAGATTTTTTATTTGCTTTTGTCTGGCTGTGTGGAGCTGGTGGCTGGGGAAGGGTGGTGGTTTTGGTGGGGAGGAGGTGGTCTAGTGGTGGTAGGGTGAGAGAAGGGTGGAGAAGGTGGTCAGGCAGTGACAGAGTGAGAGAGGAGGGAGAAACAGGTTTTGGATGACAAAGAGTAGTCTAAAGGAAAAAGAAAGTTACAAAAATAGCCCATTGTTCAGGTCACTAGTCACCTAAACCTATTAAAAGCTATACTCCCATAAGCTTTGCTTATTTTTAATTAATCAAAAGTCTGACTTATTTTAAGCAGACAGGTCACAGGCTGGCTTATTGTTGACAATTTTTTCTAAAAATAATTATAACAACAACAATAATAACAATAATAATAATAATAATAATAATAATAATAATAATAATAATAATAATAATAATAATAATAATAATAATAATAATAATAATAATATATGAAGACCGAAAAACAAGAAGGACAAAGAAAATGAGAGAGAGATAATAATCGAAGGAAGGAGAAAAGGAGGAAGAGAGGGAGGAGCAGTCGGCAGCGGCTGGCGGCTGTAGACGTGACGCACGAGGAGGAGGGAAGGAGGAGACCGACGAGGGAGAGCGAGAGAGAGAGAGGAAAGAGAGAGTATCGAGTGTGAGAGGGAGATAAAAAAGAGGGTAAAACTTTGACTAAACAAAGTCAATAGTTGACAAACCCAAATTATTTTGACTTTCAAATAGTCAACAGTATAAATTCCTTTGGTAAATTAAATATAAAATACTCATAAATACATTTTAAATTCACTCAAATTTATTTATAATTTCTATAAAATGATGGGGGTTTATAGTTCCACCTAGCAATGGAAAGCTTTTCGCTTAGTTTTAAAAGCCAACTTGAATAATTCAATTATCATGAGAACCAAAAAAGTTATAGTCAAAATAGAGGACATGAATACTTCTCTGTTGTGCTTTGTTTCAAACTCGTACCTAAAGATGTCCATAAATATCCCTATGCAATGTAACTTCCTTCCAGATGCTTCGAATCTACAAGCTTTGCTAATCATACTCTAAATATGCTCTTTATACCCGAAAATTATCAAAAAGACGAAAACATAATGAATAAATGCAAAATAACATAATTTGAAAATATGATGCAATAAATAATGAAGCTCATCTTGAATCTTAATGTGCTAAAATACAACCTAAATACACCTAAAAACTATATATAGATGGGACATATCAACAACCTACTTTTCATGGATGCACCACACTCATGTCGAGTGCAATCTACTTTGGGCTACGACCATGTGCTCATGGTTGCACACAAAATGAGAGGCACGACTACATTTAAAATTTGCTTGTTCTTTTTTCTTTAAAATTATAATCATAATTTATTTTAGGGTATATACCTCTTTTGTCTGAGTTTTGTAATCCACTTTAATCTTTTCTTTTACTCTCATAACTAGGTTTATGCTCGTGCAATGCACAAGTTTTAGTTCATTATTTGGTAGAGTTAGAGTTAATCAGAAGTGAATGAACTTAAAATTATACATAATCTATATAATCACAATAGTTTAAAAAAATAAACAAACAAAAAGTGGTGGCAGAATAATACAAAGATAATGAGAATCATTGAAAGTGAAGTTTGAAATAAGATGACGGGGATAAATAGTTGGAGAGATTATAATGATGTTAAAGACTAAAAGATAGATATAGATTAATGATAAGAAGTATTACATATAAAACGATATGATAAAATCATTTAATATATGAAGTATGACAGAGTATACCTAAAATCTAAATTTGTAGTAGTAATTTTTCTATACCTACAGTTAATCAAACTTCAGAGATAAGCTATCCAACAAAATTATCATACATATTTAAACATAATCTTCTAAACATTAGTCAACCATACAAATATTATCTTTTTTTTTTCTATAGATTATTATATATTGATTATCCTACATAGTATTGAAACTTTTTGATTTTTAAATTTATTACGTGATGATGACAAAATTAAAGTAAATATTATTAGTATTAATCTCTAATATAAAAAAATCTAAGTTTCCATATATCATTTACATCACCAACTGCTGAGTTGTTGCTGACATTAAAGTTCATCAATGGTTTTTTTTTTTGAGAAACACCTTTCTCTTTCTAAAAGTTCTCTCAGCCAAACCCTTAAAACAAAAGCCCTTCTACAGCCGCCTCCCTAGGCTCGCTGGTGGCTGGCTTCTCAGCCTCGCCGGCGAGCCTAGTCCCCTTCGCAGCTTCTTTGTCGTATTTCCCCTTCCCGTCGTCCCCATCCCCCGTTTCTTTGTCGTCTTCGTCGTTTGCCTTGTCGTGCTCTCTCGTCGCAGGTAGGTAGGGCTCCCCTTCCGGTTCTCCGCCCTCCCTTCCTCTTTTGTTCGGTCGTCGGCCTCCCTTTCCCCCTCCCCTATTGTGTGTCGTCTCCTTCACCGTTTGAGTCTTCCCTTCCCCTTCCCGGTCTGTTGTCGAGTCTACCCATCCCCTCTCCCCTGTTTATGTAACACCCCGATAATTCTCTCTTTTCAGAAATACCTTTATAATACAAAACTTAGAGAATTACCCAAGTATTATCGCCCGTGTGATAACGTATCGGCTTAATCAGAATTTTGCAGCGGAAAACATCAAACTAAACTTTGTAAATAATAAATTAAGTACTTCAAAAACAAACCACTTTATGAAAGTCTATCAACTAACTTAATAATAACATTATCTGACTAATGCAGAACAAGATAACAAAACTAAATTTACACAAGCTCTCCATTCCCAGATTCCCAATGATGCTACATCTGCGAACCTGTAAATGTCAATGCTTTAGAGAATCTGCTCACCAAAATTGGGTCATCACAGGATCAATAAGGCAAAGCCATGATCAACACACACAACAAAGCACGTAATCAGCAAAGCTGAGTACTACATATCAATACATAAAACAATCCTAATCATGATACTAAGGAATAATAACAGAGTTAAATAATAATACAACAATATAACATTCTCGAGATAACTTCTACTTGAACTAAACTTTAATCAACTTTTATTATATTAAATGGAATAGTTATTGGACCGAGTTGTCTAACTAAAAACCAGTCTTCACCTAGGAAGACGAAATACGGGCGCGACTCCGTATTCCATAATGACCTACGATATCGAGGAACCTTTAAATAAAAAGAGGAATGGTGATCAATCCAATTCCCGAGGAAAAAGCCATGGCCCGCTCACCATGTACCCCAACTCCTGATTGTCCAACTTCAGACGTGCACAAGTCTAAAGTTTATTACTATCCAAGTTACACTTTACGTGATTACAATTTATTACTTGTTATGACACACATACAAGCAACACATAATATAATTCAACATTCACAATTAAACTTCTTTTATCTTAGGATTAAATAAGTGATCACACAACTTACAATCCAAGATTACTTTCTTTAATTCCAACCTTTCTTACTTTGTTGAACCTAGCCAACAATCAATCTTACCTTTCAAAGGCATAACTTGTCAACTTACCAAATAAGGCCCACAGTCCTCATAAAGTAGTGAATACAAAAAGGGAACAACGATCAAACATGATCCAATACTAATAAATATATTAATTCCCCCATGTGAATTAATAAATAAAGTTCCCAATCCAATTAACATGCTCGCATCAATATTCCATACAAACATGATATTCTACTCATAATCAAATATTATAATCAACATGTTTGCACACAGGCATAAAACATGCAAAATCCATCATAATAAATATCATACACGAACTCAACATAGTTCCTATACATGATACTATATAATTCTCCTTTATAAAATCATGATGCTATCTCAATCATCACATAGGTATGTACGTACCTTGTGTAAACTAGTTGACTGGCCACTTTAGCCCCTTTAGAAATCTCCTACGGAATATTCTCCGCCTAGAATTCAAATATAACTAAAATCAATACTCTTAAATAAAAAAGACAGCAATTTAAAAATATTTAAAACCCCCTTTAAACATATTCAAAAGTTGATTTTACTATCAAAACTTCCATTACTTTTAATTCCTAGCATAGTACTACCATACTAGTAATTAAAATTCTTAAAATTCCCTAAATAAAATGCTTTCTGAAATTCCAGCAACTTATAAAATCATAAAACCTTCTTTAAACCCTCTTAAACATGTTTAAAATCATAATTTAAATTAATCTCATAGTATTTAATATGCTACTATGGTTTTCTAATCATTAACACCCTAAAAATCCATGCTTTAATTATTAAAACTTAAATCTAACAATAATAAACAAATCTGAATTTTTATGCTTATAATATAATATATATATGAATCAAGATTATTCATTAAAACAGTAAATTAACATTGATAATCATGATTAACATTAAAATAAAGCATAAAAACATAGTCTTTAATGGAAAACTTGAGGAAAAGGAAAGAATTAAACCAACTCAAGATGAAAGGGAGGATGCGCCGGCCAAGGAAGGGTCTTGGTGGCAGCAGCAGCGGTCCACGGTGGTCAACGGCGGCGGCGGTGACGTTTCTTAGCGAAGAAGAAAGCGTTACTTGAAGAAGAAGAAACAAAAGCTTGAGAGGAAAAAGAAACAAAAATTACGTGGAAGAGGAGAGAGAGAGAGAGCCGAAATTTTGAGAGGATGAATGAAGAAAAATAATTTGTGTAGGGTAAAATAATTGGGCTTAGGGTATTTATAGTTAGGGTTTCCTTTTGGGCTTAGGAAAAAGGAATTTAAGTTCAAATAGGATTCGATGATAACTAGGATTGATGAATGAGGACTCCTAGTATCAATATAACTCCTCTTTCCTAATCTACTTAGAATTTGGGTTCCTCAAGTCCATTAGACTTCTTTTCTAAATCAAATTCATATTTCAAACCTTTTTCAAAGCATGATTAATTAAAATATTTTCAATTTCCTTAAATCCTTAAAATAATTTCATTTGACTTTCAAAAATAGTCAACCTACTTTAATAATAAAAATCATTTGAACTAAAATATAAATATATAAATGATAAAATATATTTATAAAATCCTTTAAAATTATGGGGGATTACGGTCTACCCCCCTTAAAAGAAGTTTCGTCCCGAAACTTGACACGAAAACTCACATATCTTTCAAAACTTGAGCTAAACTTTTCAAAAGTTTACGAAGAATTGTGCCACTGGTGCACACTTTTGCTAACTTAAAACACTTGTGTTACTTATGAACACGCTTTCTTATGCAGAGAGTCTACTTCTTTAGCACTAACATGTGCAAATTACTCAACATAGGCATACATATGCATAAAAATCTCATAAAAATAGACAAAAAGCGCGAAATTTATCGCATTCTATCCCCCTTAAAGAAAACGAGTTACGCCCTCGTAACTCACCTCAAGGAACAGATCTGGATACTTCTTTTTCATCTCATCTTCGGCTTCCCACGTTGCCTCCTCAGATTCGTGGTTAGACCAAAGTACTTTCACGATGTAGACATCCTTATTGCGTGTACTACGCACTTTTCTCGTCGAGAATCCCGACGGGCCTTTCCTCATATGTGAGGCTACTATCGATCCGAATTCGCTCGGGCTCTAGGACATGACGTTCATCGGGAATATAACGCTTAAGTTGAGAAATATGGAACACATCATGCATCTTCTCAAACTCCATTGGCAATGCCAATCAGAGGCAACTTTCCCGATTCGCTCCAGGAATCTCATATGGGCCTACATACTTAGCACTTAACTTGCCCTTTTTCCCAAATCGCATGACTCCTTTAGTGGGTGATACTTTCAAGAACACTTTATCACCTATAGCAAACTCATCTTCGCGACGCTTCAAGTCTCGCATAACTCTTCTGTCTATCTTGCGCAGCCTTGAATTCTAGCCTCGAATCGCTCGACATTCTTAACGGTCTCCTCAATAAACTCGTCCCCAAGACTATATTTTCGCTAAAGTCATTCCAACAAATGGGGCTTCTACATTTCCGTCCATATAAGGCCTCAAACGGTGCCATCTTAATGCTCGCATGGTAACTATTGTTATACGAAAACTCAATCGAGTCTAATTGGTCCTCCCAACTACCTTGAAAATCAATAGCACACGCTCTCAACATATCCTCCATCGTCCGGTTAGTCCTCTCGGTCGACCATCGGTCGCAGGGTGAAAGGCCGTACTCATCTTCAATGTTGTCCCAAGATTTAATTGAACCTTCTTCCAAAATTTCGAAAGGAATCTAGAGTCCCGATCGAAATGATATCCTTTGGGACTCCATGCGGTCTCACCACATGCTTAACATATGACTTGGCTAGTTGCTTCTTCTTCCATGTCTCCTTGATCGGTATGAAAACAGCCGACTTTGTCGGACGGTCCACAATAACCCAAATAGTATCATTACCACTCCTTGTTCTAGGCAAAGCAATCCACAAAATCCATCGATATGGAATCCCACTTCCATCCGGAACCTCTAATGGTTGAACTTTCCCCATGGGTCGCTTGTGATCTATCTTCACCTTTCGGCGGGTTAGGCACTTAGACACATACTCAGCTACCTCTCGCTTCATATTTGGCCACCAATAGATCTGCTTAAGGTCCTTATACAGCTTGTCACCCCCAGGGTGCACAGAGTACGGCGTATTATGACCCTCATCCATAAGACGTCTCTTAATCTCGCCACACTTTTGTGGTACACACCACCTACCCTTGAACCTCAGACTACCATCATCATGAATCTTGAAATCACTTTCCTTGCCCTGACCCATCTTCTCCTTGATCTTCTCTAAGTGCTCATCCCCAACTTGACCCTCTTTGATCTCGTCTAGAATTGACAATCCCAATGATAAAGCACTCAATCTTGCCTCGATCTCCCCAGGATTTAAAATTTCTAGGCTAAGCCTTTGCATATCTTGACACAACTCCTCAGGAACTATCAAGGCGTTCATGCTATGACTCGACTTCCTACTCAGTGCATCAGCGACTACATTTGCTTTCCCCTCATGGTATTGGATGTCTAAGTCATAATCCTTTATCAACTCTATCCATATCCACAGCCTCATATTAAGGTCTTTCTCGGGTAAAGATGTACTTCAAGCTCTTATGGTCTCGTGAATATCTTGCAAGTCACCCCATACAAGTAGTGTCTCCAAATCTTCAAAGCAAACACAATGGCGGCTAACTCTAGGTCATGGGTAGGGTAATTAGCCTCATAAGGTTTCAACTGACGCGACGCATACGCAATCACCTTCCCATTCTGTTGTAACACACATCCCAAACCATTCTTCGAAGCATCACTATATACCTCGAATCCCTCATTCCCATCAGGTAAGGTCAAAACAGGCGTGGAGGTTAAACGATCCTTCAAAATCTGAAAGGCTTCCTCGCACTTCTCACTCCACTCGAATTTTGACTCTTTTTTCATCAAATAGGTCATAGGTCTTGCTATCTTCGATAAATCTCTCACAAATCTTCCGTAATAACCCGCTAGACCTAAGAAACTTCGGATATCGACACATTCTTCGGAGTTGGCCACTCACTCCACGGCTTGAATCTTAGCGGGATCTACAGAGACTCCTTCCTTAGACACATAGTGACCCAAAAATGCTACCTTCTCCAAACGAAACTCACACTTAGAGAACTTGGCATACAATTGATTCTTCCTAAGCGTCTCCAATATGATCCTCAAATGCTCATCATGCTCCTTCTCGTTCCTCGAATAGATCGGGATATCATCAATGAATACGACCACAAATTTATCTAAGAACTCATGGAAAATCCTATTCATTAAGTCCATAAATATGGCGGGTGCATTGGTTAACCCAAAAGGCATTACGGTGAACTCATAATGACCGTAACGAGTCCTAAATGCGGTCTTAGGTATATCCTTGTCGGCTACTCTCAATCGGTGATACCCCGAACGCAAATCAATTTTCGAGAACACGCTCGCTCCATTTAATTGGTCAAATAGGTCGTCGATTCTAGGCAAAGGGTACTTATTCTTGATGGTTACGTTATTTAATTCCCTATAATCAATACACAACCTCATACTCCCATCTTTCTTCTTGACAAATAACACGGGAGCTCCCCAAGGTGATGCACTAGGTCTAATATAACCCTTATCGAACAATTCTTGCAATCTGCGCCTTCAACTCACTCATTTCCGGAGGTGCCATTCTATAAGGTGCCTTAGATATAGGAGCAGTTCCGGGAACTAAGTCTATGGTGAACTCAACGGCTCTCGCGAGTGGCATACCCGAAATCTCACTTGGAAACACATCCATAAACTCGTTCACAATTGGAACATCTTCGATACTCACCCCAACCTCTTTACCCACATCTTGCACACTACAAAAATATAACTCACACCCCTTCTTCATCAACTTTTTCACTTGCATCGCGGAGATGACCCCCAAAGCTCTTGGATTTCCCAAAACGTCTATATGAAGTCAGCTTACCCAAAGGGTTCCTTAAAGTTACTTTCGAACTTCACAATCTATCTTGGCCTTGTATAAACTTAGCCAATCCATCCCCATAATTACATCTAGGTCTCCCAGATTAAACTCTATCAAGTGAGAAGGAAAAACACAGTCTCCTATCTTTAGAGGCAAGTTTCTAAACATCTTGGTACACCTTATGGTCTCACCAGGTAGGTATACTAACGAGCAAATTAATCACTTCAAAATCGATTAATTCCGGACTTTTAATAACAGACGACGAGACAAAAGAATAAGTCGCCCGAATCAAATAACGCTTTAACTTGCACGGTGTTAATAGAAAAAGTACCGGACACTACATCGGCAGATCGTTCGGCTTCGTTGCGACTCATCACGAACGGCTTTCCCGGAGCCTTGTTCGGTTGTTCTCACTGGCGCAGGCTTGTTATAGCTTCCTTGATTGTTCGGGCCCCTGCAGCTTCGAACCCCGATTTCTCGGTGGTTGAATCCAGGCCTCGCTTGGTTACTACCCCCATTGCCATTTTGCTCCTTCTTTTGCTTAGCAAAGCACTCATACTCCCTATGGCCCCTTCTTCGGGCAAGTAGTTACAAATAACTGGTTCCCCCTACAGTCTCTACCAGGGTGGTTGTTGCTACACTTCTTGCAGTGATACACTCTTTCAATTCGACCCCTATTGCGGTTATCCTGGTTGTTGTTTCCTTGAAAATTCCCATTACCATTCCTATTCTTCTTGAAATTCCCCTGGTTTCCCCAACATTAAAGTCCTTCCTCTTCTCACCTACCACCGGATTCTTTTTATCCCGCCTCGATTGGAGTCCATAAATATGTGCGGCTCTCCCATACACAATATCTAGGGATGTAAAGGTCTCACCTCCTAATCCCAGGTTGTATCTCATCGGTCAACCCCCGCTCAAATCTCGAGCCTTCAACTCTGCAGTAGCTACAACCTCGGGTGCAAACCTCGACAGTGCTATGAATTTACCGTAATACTCGAAATGGTCATACTACCCATCCTAAGATTAATGAATTCCCGGGCCTTCGCTTCCTCATAAATGCGGGGTAAAACTTCCCCCTCAAGGCAGTCACAAAAGCCTCCCAATTGAACCCTTCTATAGCACTCGGTCTAACTCCATTTTCCCTCCACCATAAATCGGCCTCATCCTTAAGATACAACACGGCTTGACCCACTCTCAAATTTTCGGGCGGTTTACAACCTCAAAAAGTTTCTCAAACTCCCTAATCCAGTTTTCTAGGAAGGTAGGGTCGGCTTGCCCCTTATAGTATGGTGGCTTAACCTTAGCTAGCCTTTCGAACATATCCCCGGCACTCTCGGGACGCTCGGCTCTCTCCCCGAGTCAATTTCTCCGCCAAGAGGCGAATAGCGCCGACTAGATCGTTGTTGTTAGCCATTCTACTTCGGGACCCGTAAGTAATATAACTCTACTTTAGGTTCCAAAGCATAACTCACATTTCCATCTAGGAAGGCAACATTTGATTTGATCATTAAAGATCGCATCAATGAGACAATTTCTCAACTAGTTCCAAGTTCGATATGAAATGTTCTCTAATGATCACATAATCATCCATGTAAAATATATTCACATCAACATGCAAATAGAAGCAAGCAAGCAAGAATATAATTGCCTAATGAAAATAAAAAAAATAATCCCATTACGTGCCCAGAAGAAATTTTTACTCACTCATATAATTAAGTAATAACTTTTATTCTTCCATAACGGGTATTTAAATGAAATAATTGTTGCTATAATATTATACCTTCCTAAAAGGAACCATGATTGTAAAAAAAAATAAAACTATGCTATCACTTGTTGGTCGACTAACCAACCTGATTATAATATTATTTCCTCTATTGCTAAGAAGAATAATAAATAAAAAAAATATAAACAGTAACCTAAGGTATCACATTATCATTTTTGTCCTCAGTTTCTATGTATAGCCCAGGTACGAAGATCTCATCTTCAGACTCATCTATGTCCTCATCATAATACTCGACATATCTCCTTTGTCGTTTTGATCTCCTAGAAGGTTGAGGCTCCTCGTCCTCTGACTCCGAATCGGTTTCAAACCCGAACCAAGCACGATAGATGTCTTTTCTAGTCTGGCCTCTAGCATGGTCGAACTCCACAATGAGCTCATCATCACTGGTTACATCCCTCCTCATTAAAGTACGCATAATCCAATCCAGACTGGTATATTCATTATCAATAAGTGCAATGTCCTCATCACTTTCATCGTCACTCAGAACAATGGGGTTATAATAGCTTCCTAATCTGGCAGACATGATTAATGATCTACAACAAATAAATATATTCAATAACATTTTTTTTTTTTTAGTACTCTCCCTGTACGTAATTCCCAACAATAACAATAATATATACCATCAACATCATAGGCACAAAATATAACAATCAGCAGGGAAGAAATATATAAACGGTTGCGGGGAAGAAAAATAATCATGAATAGTTAGCGGGGAAGAAAAATATTAACATACTCGAACTAACTATTCAATGCAGACATATAATATTGCTATCCTATATGCCCTTCCTATGCTACCCATTCTCACAATATTACAAGTAAAACTTCAAAGCCATGAAGAAAAATAATGCAGACACTTTTATAAAATAATAAAATTAAGTGTCTAAAAATAAAATATTTCACCATAAAAAAAACTCGAACATATAAAAAAAAATTCGATAAAAAAAAAAATTCAGCTACCTAAAAAAAATAATAACTTCGAAATTCAATTCTAAAAAAAAAATATTCGGCCCCTTAAAAAAAATTTCGGACCTTATATAAAAAAAAAAAAATTTCGGTCCTCTTTAAAAATATAAATATATATATATTCCTATAACAAATAAGTAGGAGCAACTCTAAGAGTTTATTCAAATAACTAGTAAGTTAATTAGGCGCCTAAAAATTTTGAAAATAACCTAAAGCTCCCAGATACCACTTTGTAACACCCCGATAATTCTCTCTTTTCAGAAATACCTTTATAATACAAAACTTAGAGAATTACCCAAGTATTATCGCCCGTGTGATAACGTATCGGCTTAATCAGAATTTTGCAGCGGAAAACATCAAACTAAACTTTGTAAATAATAAATTAAGTACTTCAAAAACAAACCACTTTATGAAAGTCTATCAACTAACTTAATAATAACATTATCTGACTAATGCAGAACAAGATAACAAAACTAAATTTACACAAGCTCTCCATTCCCAGATTCCCAATGATGCTACATCTGCGAACCTGTAAATGTCAATGCTTTAGAGAATCTGCTCACCAAAATTGGGTCATCACAGGATCAATAAGGCAAAGCCATGATCAACACACACAACAAAGCACGTAATCAGCAAAGCTGAGTACTACATATCAATACATAAAACAATCCTAATCATGATACTAAGGAATAATAACGAGTTAAATAATAATACAACAATATAACATTCTCGAGATAACTTCTCTTGAACTAAACTTTAATCAACTTTTATTATATTAAATGGAATAGTTATTGGACCGAGTTGTCTAACTAAAAACCAGTCTTCACCTAGGAAGACGAAATACGGGCGCGACTCCGTATTCCATAATGACCTACGATATCGAGGAACCTTTAAATAAAAAGAGGAATGGTGATCAATCCAATTCCCAGAAAAAGCCATGGCCCGCTCACCATGTACCCCAACTCCTGATTGTCCAATTTCAGACGTGCACAAGTCTAAAGTTTATTACTATCCAAGTTACACTTTACGTGATTACAATTTATTACTTGTTATGACACACATACAAGCAACACATAATATAATTCAACATTCACAATTAAACTTCTTTTATCTTAGGATTAAATAAGTGATCACACAACTTACAATCCAAGATTACTTTCTTTAATTCCAACCTTTCTTACTTTGTTGAACCTAGCCAACAATCAATCTTACCTTTCAAAGGCATAACTTGTCAACTTACCAAATAAGGCCCAGTCCTCATAAAGTAGTGAATACAAAAAGGGAACAACGATCAAACATGATCCAATACTAATAAATATATTAATTCCCCCATGTGAATTAATAAATAAAGTTCCCAATCCAATTAACATGCTCGCATCAATATTCCATACAAACATGATATTCTACTCATAATCAAATATTATAATCAACATGTTTGCACACAGGCATAAAACATGCAAAATCCATCATAATAAATATCATACACGAACTCAACATAGTTCCTATACATGATACTATATAATTCTCCTTTATAAAATCATGATGCTATCTCAATCATCACATAGGTATGTACGTACCTTGTGTAAACTAGTTGACTGGCCACTTTAGCCCCTTTAGAAATCTCCTACGGAATATTCTCCGCCTAGAATTCAAATATAACTAAAATCAATACTCTTAAATAAAAAGACAGCAATTTAAAAATATTTAAAACCCCCTTTAAACATATTCAAAAGTTGATTTTACTATCAAAACTTCCATTACTTTTAATTCCTAGCATAGTACTACCATACTAGTAATTAAAATTCTTAAAATTCCCTAAATAAAATGCTTTCTGAAATTCCAGCAACTTATAAAATCATAAAACCTTCTTTAAACCCTCTTAAACATGTTTAAAATCATAATTTAAATTAATCTCATAGTATTTAATATGCTACTATGGTTTTCTAATCATTAACACCCTAAAAATCCATGCTTTAATTATTAAAACTTAAATCTAACAATAATAAACAAATCTGAATTTTTATGCTTATAATATAATATATATATGAATCAAGATTATTCATTAAAACAGTAAATTAACATTGATAATCATGATTAACATTAAAATAAAGCATAAAAACATAGTCTTTAATGGAAAACTTGAGGAAAAGGAAAGAATTAAACCAACTCAAGATGAAAGGGAGGATGCGCCGGCCAAGGAAGGGTCTTGGTGGCAGCAGCAGCGGTCCACGGTGGTCAACGGCGGCAGCGGTGACGTTTCTTAGCGAAGAAGAAAGCGTTACTTGAAGAAGAAGAAACAAAAGCTTGAGAGGAAAAAGAAACAAAAATTACGTGGAAGAGGAGAGAGAGAGAGAGAGCCGAAATTTTGAGAGGATGAATGAAGAAAAATAATTTGTGTAGGGTAAAATAATTGGGCTTAGGGTATTTATAGTTAGGGTTTCCTTTTGGGCTTAGGAAAAAGGAATTTAAGTTCAAATAGGATTCGATGATAACTAGGATTGATGAATGAGGACTCCTAGTATCAATATAACTCCTCTTTCCTAATCTACTTAGAATTTGGGTTCCTCAAGTCCATTAGACTTCTTTTCTAAATCAAATTCATATTTCAAACCTTTTTCAAAGCATGATTAATTAAAATATTTTCAATTTCCTTAAATCCATAAAATAATTTCATTTGACTTTCAAAAATAGTCAACCTACTTTAATAATAAAAATCATTTGAACTAAAATATAAATATATAAATGATAAAATATATTTATAAAATCCTTTAAAATTATGGGGGATTACAGTTTCGGTTCGAGTTTCCCCGTCCCTCCACCCCCTTGTTTAGTTCGAGTCTTCCCCTTCCCTTTTCCCCCCTGGTGGTGTGAATTTCCCCTCCCCTTTCCCCCCTGTTTCGTTGGGTCCTAGTTCAGTTTTCCAATAGGTTTCGTTCTGTGTTCTTCGTCCTTGCGGCGGTGTTGTCGTTGGAGTTCAAGCACGACAGTAAGATCTTCATTTTCTTGGTTCCAAGTTTATAGTTTTTTAGTGGTGTTTGTTTTCGCTATGAGTATGTTGTTTCGCTTCCTAATATGCGGGGTGTTTCTGCAATTCATTAGAGGATGTTGTTCTTTTAGTGTTGTTGAAATTATCATTTATGGTTGGTTCTCGCAATCGAAAGACGATTGCCCCTTGGGTAACGGATGGTGGTTTCTTTCTGCAATTGTAGAATATGTTGGTTTACTAGAGTCTTTGATGAAAGTTAAGTTATCTCCAAAGACTGAAACCTTTTCTACTGGGTGTAGTATATTTTCCGCCTCAAACTCTAGGAATAGATCTTTCAAAGATACTAGGGTAGGCTACCTTGATTTTGAATTTCATAAATTCTCAAGATTGAGGGTGAATCCGGGAAGGAGTTCTATTGTGAGAGATCATCGTGATCTTAGATTAGGACTCAGGAAAATGGAAGTAGCAAGTGGGGACCCAAAGATTAAAGATCCCCCAGTCGTTTTATTCAAAGACTGTGAGCGTGGCCGCGGACGGAATAGGTTTTGGTTTGGATGTTTGTTGTCCGATTTATCAAATCGGAGTTGTGTTGGCGAGCTAATAGTACTTAGTTCTCCTTTTAGATTGGCATTGGTCTTGCAGACCTCTGTCTTTGAAAAATCAAATCTGAAGACGGCACCCCAGTTGATCCTGGTGGTTTTCAGCGCATCAACTCAAATGTGGTTCTCAAATCAACATGAGAACCCTGAAATACTCTCCATGGAGAGTAATGAGTCACTAAGGAATGTGACTCTTTGCAGATTTATGAGCTATGAATTCCAAGTGACAGCAAGTCGTTGGGATTGCTCATGTGGTGAGATACAACTCTCGCCTTTGGTTGGTTATTATCCAAATCGTGATCGAAGTCCGCTCCTCCCATCACTTCCAGCAGATAAGATGTCCCCCGTTGTTGCAGATTGCCTTTATCCAAGAAGCTACTGTGGCTCCTCAGTTGTCACTGCTCGAGTCCAGCTATTGTCATCCACTTCCAGTCGAGTTATGAATTAAGTACCGAACAACGCTAGCCTCTATATCAAGCAGAACCTCTATAGTGTTAATTGTAACTTAGTTTGGTTTGTAAGAGCAAAAGAAGCGCTCAGTTTAATGTTTTTATGTTTTTGTTGTTTAGCCTAGGTTGTATGTCGTATTTTTAATTAATGCAAATTTTCTCGATGTCAAAAAAAAAAAAAAAAAAAAAACTGCTGAGTTGTTACTTTGTATACGAGGTGCTATTAAATTAGTTGTTAGCATGCACTTGGTAAGTTGATAGAGAGTATGCACTTTTGATTGACATGGATTTTATATTTTTTTAAAATTGAAATGGATTTATATGGAATATTAACCTTTTTTTAGTACCCTATCACTCCAATCGGTAATATTCGTACCCGATTAGTGGGCACCTAAATTTTTCTGGCTTAGATCATAGGTCGGGTTATCAACTATCCGCCAAAGAGGAATTTCAATTTTGAACACCTCTATGTAATCATAAGATAAGTATATAAACATGTGTCTTATTTTAAAGTACTTTTCGAGCCTAATCCAATAATACAAACATTATATTTTTCTACTTTGTATAATTGAACTTATGATCAATTTGTATAATATAATGATCCCTTGTATTTTATTGTTAACCAAACTCAATCCTTTAATTATCCTAAACACTAATAATCCATTTCTATTATTCTACAAAAACCTCCTTTATTTTCCTTAGTAAGTCCCTAATTACTCTTGTTTTTTCAATGGAATTTATATTCAAGCAAAGGTTTATTAATGATTCAACCGTGCATACTTATAGGCTCATAAGCCACATTATACTATTTTTATAGTCGTACATGTTAACTCTTAATTTTTTTGAAGGTTTTATTTATATTTATTTATTATACGGATATTTTTTAGTTGTATTCCAATTGACACTAGTTTATATTTAGGAAAATTTGTTAGAAAGGAACTTTTAAAAGGTCGAGTTTGTGAGAAAAAACCTCATATAAGGAAAGTGGTAAATTGAGACCTTAATCAACTTTTTTTTTTATTGACTGAGACCTGTTGTAGAAATTAGCATTGACTATCATTTTTCGGCATTAACTTGCCCGTGTGTTGGTCATGTGACTTTCAAAAATGTGAATTTTTTTTTTCACCTTTCCCCCTTTTTTCTACCCAATTCCAACATCCAACCCCTATTCTCTACCCCATTCACATCATCCAACCCCATTTCCTTCATTTGCAATAATGCCCTTTCTCGAAAACTCGACCTTCTAATCTTTTGATTTGTTTAATAATTCCTCCGTTCTAAAATAAGTGAAATACTTATCTTTTTTATGTGAGAGTTTTTTAAGATAAGTGTTTCAATTATTTCAGAACGGATGAATATAGCTTTTACAATTTCAAATCGTTTAGTTCACAAAAAAGTAAATTTTTTTCCGGGTAATTTTCATAAACAAGTGATATATACTCCCTCCGTTTTCTTTTAATTGTACGTTATAGTTATACTTTTCACGCATGTCAATGCAAAACTCTGAGAAGTAATATCTCTAGTTTTGGATTTGTAAAAATTATAAAATAACATATTAAGACGAATCTAACAAGATCTCCCACATGACTATATTTTTATTTACGTATAAATTACAAAAAGTGATCAAAGTGAAATTTGTGAATAATGTAAAATGTGAAAAATTTAACCATCAAAAGAAAACGAAGGTAGTATTCTCTAACAAGTGGAGTGACTTCAAACATTTTCCCAAAACAGTAAACAAAACTGAAAATTAACGGATCACAAACACTCACCAGTCACCACCCCCCCAAATCTTCGCACAAATAAGTGAATCAGTGAAAAAAAAAACAAACGTCATCGTTTAACACAAGCCATAAAAAACTCCCCCTCTCCTATATAGACCACACACTGAATTTCACTTTGGAAACCCTAGTCACACCCATCTCTCTTTCTCACCCTTTTTTTCTCCATTTTCTCTCTTCCATGGCGTCTCGTAGGCTCATACCCTCTTTCGCCCGCGCACTCCGCCGATCCTCTCGTCCATCTTCTCTTTCCTCCCCCAAACCCTCCGCACACCACCGCCCTTCCGCGCGCGGCTACCTCCTGAACCGCGTGGCTGACTACGCCACATCTTCCGCTGCTGCAGCGCAACCTTCTTCGTCGCCTGCTAAGTCCAGCAGTGGAGGTGCCGGAAAGATCACCGATGAGTTCACCGGAAAAGGCTCCGTTGGAAAGGTATGCCAGGTCATTGGTGCTGTTGTTGATGTGAGATTTGACGAAGGTTTGCCCCCGATCTTGACCGCCCTTGAGGTGCTTGATAATGAGACGAGGTTGGTTCTTGAGGTTGCACAGCATTTGGGGGAGAATATGGTTAGGACTATTGCTATGGATGGTACTGAAGGTCTTGTTCGTGGTCAACGCGTTTTGAATACTGGATCTCCTATTACTGTAAGATCTTTTTTTTTTTTTTTATTGTTTTCCGATTCAATCTCGAGGTTATCGTTTTTTGATTTATCAATCGATGTGATTTATAGGCTTCTATTGATCTACATTTTCAATTTTAGATCTGATTGTGGATCGTTGGATCTGACTATTGTTCTACTGATCATCATCTTAGCTTTTCATTAATGTAGATTGCTTGATTGCTTGTTGACTTGTTGTGAATAGTTTTCCAACAGTTGCTATTACCTCGGGGATGATTTATTGTATTTTGGTAGAGGAATTAGTTATGACATTGTCTATTTGTGTAGAATATACGTGATCTCTGAATGTTGAGTGTAATTAATTTGTTGTGAAAGTGAATGTTTTTTCACACGTTTGATGGATGCTGTTTTGGAGTTTCTGTATACGATGGCGAAGTCGTGTCTTTTAGGGTTGTTTATCTCTCAAGAATGAAAGGCGATGTTATGTTGGCTGTCTAAAGCTGTCTATGGTTTGAATTTAATTTACGCGGTTTATTCTGAATGGATTAACAAATTTACGTGTTGAATTTGTTAATTTCGAACATTATTCTTATGGTAAATTGTTTGTTTTCTGAATGTTTTGTTTCATACTCATAGATCCCTGTTGGAAGAGTTACCCTTGGTCGTATTATGAATGTCATTGGGGAGCCAATTGATCACAGAGGAGAACTTAGTAAGTAGCTTACCACTTTTGTCATTTCGCTATATTGGTGACCAGATATGTGATATTAATATATTGACAATTGTGGTGACACTGGGCAGAGACCGATCACTATCTGCCTATTCACAGAGAGGCACCTGCCTTTGTTGAACAAGCAACTGAGCAGCAGATCCTTGTTACTGGAATTAAGGTGCGTTTTGCAATTAACTGCTATCTCCTCTTTGAACTATTGTGACTTTTGGCGTGTTTTTGTTTATGAGGGACCTCTATTAATTCTTTCTGTCTGAATTTCGCCTTTCTAAGGTTGTCGATCTCCTTGCTCCCTACCAAAGAGGAGGAAAGATTGGACTTTTTGGAGGGGCTGGTGTCGGGAAAACCGTGCTTATTATGGAACTTATCAACAACGTTGCCAAAGCTCATGGTATGTGGATGGTAGCACCTTTTCCACATAGAAGGTATCAGCTGCATTCCAGTAAATTACTAATTTAATTGTTATGATCAGGTGGTTTCTCTGTGTTTGCTGGAGTTGGTGAACGTACTCGTGAGGGTAATGACTTGTACAGAGAAATGATTGAGAGTGGTGTCATCAAGCTAGGTGACCAACAGGTAAGTCACGTTCTTGCATCATGGGTATCAGTTGTGTGTCTACTGAACATTTGCTAACCCTTTTCTTTTCACTGTAGGCTGACAGCAAGTGTGCTCTTGTCTACGGTCAAATGAATGAGCCTCCAGGTGCTCGTGCCCGTGTTGGTCTTACTGGACTGACTGTCGCTGAGCACTTCCGTGATGCTGAGGGACAAGATGTGCTTCTCTTTATTGACAACATTTTCCGTTTTACCCAAGTATGATATCTTGTCATAGAGCTTGTTCTTTGTTGGGCATCTGGCATAAGATGATTCTCATAATACATGCAAACCCTTTTGGTTGATTCCAGGCTAACTCAGAGGTGTCTGCTTTACTTGGACGTATTCCCTCAGCCGTCGGTTACCAACCAACCTTGGCTACCGATCTTGGAGGTCTTCAGGAGCGTATTACAACTACCAAGAAGGGTTCTATTACTTCTGTCCAGGCTATCTACGTGCCTGCTGATGACTTGACAGATCCCGCCCCTGCTACGACTTTTGCTCACTTGGATGCCACAACTGTGTTATCCCGACAGGTAATCTGGAAGGATATATGAAATCTAATTGTATGAGTGTTTCTAAATTTTCTTCTGACACTCCACTTTTTGACCAGATTTCTGAGCTTGGTATCTACCCTGCTGTCGACCCTCTTGATTCTACATCTCGTATGCTTTCACCTCACATCTTGGGAGAGGAGCACTACAACACTGCTCGTGGAGTGCAGAAGGTTCTCCAGAACTACAAGAATCTTCAGGATATCATTGCCATTTTGGGTATGGATGAGCTAAGTGAAGATGACAAATTGACTGTCGCTCGTGCTCGTAAGATTCAGAGATTCTTGAGCCAGCCCTTCCATGTTGCTGAAGTGTTCACTGGTGCTCCTGGCAAGTACGTCGAATTGAAGGAAAGCATCACCAGTTTCCAGGTAATTATTTATTCTGACTCATGCCGGAATATCACTGGTTTACCGCTGCATATATATATGTGGTCATGAAATTGTCGGTTTGTTTGGTTCTGTTATGATTTGGTGAAGTGCCTCCTTAAATGGCCTATATGTGGGGGGTTTTCTGATGTTGGCTGCGCTGTGACATTTGCAGGGTGTATTGGATGGTAAATATGATGACCTTTCTGAGCAATCTTTCTACATGGTTGGAGGAATTGAAGAAGTCATTGCCAAGGCTGAGAAGATTGCCAAGGAAAATGCTTAAGGAAATATGAGATAATTTGTTTTTTTGACTTTCTCCTTTGGCCCTTTGCCGTGATAATTGCGAAAATAATTTTTAGTTAACAATGGCTTTACCAGTTCCAGGAGTTGAGAAGGATTTTTTTGGGAAGCCAAACATATGAACAAGGGTTTTTCCATTTTGTCTTATTTATCTTTGTTGCACAAGTGTGATGATGCTCCATTGAAGTGGAGCAGAGAGGGCTAGCCTGCTAGTACTACCCCATTCCCCCTCAGCTCCCTGTTATTGAATAATGGGAGCAAGAGACAAGATATGGACACATGTATATTTTTTGTTCTTTTTCCATAGTCCAGATTTTTGAATCTTTTAACCACGATATCATGGTTGCATTAACTTGCCTGCCTTTTCTACCCATTAGGTCACCTGTGTATTATTGCTAAGCCACTAGAGCTTTTGGTGCTGAGCGAACTGGTGGCTAAATGCCTTTTATGCTAAGTTTCAGGTGGTGAAGTTGTTATCGACTTGAGTGCTTTTTCATCGGTGGTAATGTCAGCATGTTATATTAGACATTTCTTACACTCATTTAATAACTTGAGAGAAGGATTTCCTAATTTCCTCACTGTATCTTTTAAGAAAATCTTACACTTTTAAAAACTCTTTTCTATTTCCCCCTAATTTGCACCCAGAATCCCTTTTGATAATTTTGTAGTAGTTAGGATATGTCATACCTCTTACTTGGTTAGAGTGGATTAAGTGGAGTATGTCTGCACTTGAGTTGCTATGGTTAGGCTAATTCGCAATGCTGCTATGTGGTACAGCGTGGAATGAGGAATGAGGAAATAATGGTCACTATTCTGTTGCAAAGAAATCGTTTACCACTCTTAATTGGGGCCCCGGCTCCAGAGGTGGTCGGCTCCAAATGCATGGTCAACAGAATGAAACCCCTACTCCCCTTCCTTATAGCTGATTACCAAAATGCGTTCGTTTCTTCCAGCATACGGATGACAATATTCTTATAAGCCATGAGATTACAGAGATAGTAACATGCACTCAAACTCGACATAAATAAAAACTATGTTCGGGTTAGTTAGATTCCCGGATCATTGGATTCAACTGGTTATGTATTGCAACCGACTCATATCACATCCTCATTAATGGAAAGACTATAGATTATTTCAACCCACAATGTGGCCTGCGTCAAGGTAACCCTTTGTCGCCTTATCTCTTCCTCTTTTGCATGAAAATTTTATCCTGCATCACGATTCTAGCTATTGATACCAGGCTTTTAGACGGGATCAAAGTCAAGCAGTATGGCCCTCCATATCGTATCTCTTCTCACAAATGACAATCTGTTCTTTTTCAAAGCTTCGGCATCAGCTTGTACACCCCTCTCCGACATATTAACAAGGTTTTGCACATTTTTTAACAAATCATAAACCCATAGAAGTCACATTGTAAAATTTAGTCCCAACATACCAACTCAAAGCTGGAGGAATGCAAACATCTACTTGGATAAGATCTAGAATATTCGTTGGGTAAACTATCTAGACCAATTGACCTCCAAAATACAAAAGTTTGCCACTTTACTTTCTGACTAGATACAATCTCAACACGCATTTCAGCGTGGAGTCAACGTACAATATCCCAATCAGGCAAGCTGATCCTCATCAGCTCGATGCTAATAGTTTTATTCTTCACATTATCTTAGTGTTCCTTATTCTAGCAACTATCACCAACAAGTTAGACAACATGATTGCAAGATTCTTTTGAGCAATCACCAATCACAAGGAATATCCTGGTGACAAAAGGAGATCTAACATCTTCCACGAGAAATAGAAGGCTTAGGTGCGAGAAGTGTTGGCACCTTCAACCAAGCTCTCTTGATGAAAATGGTTTGGCGTATACATACAAACCCTCAACTTCTAGTTTCAAAGATATTGGCTACCTGTCGACCACCACATGTATCACCACAGGTCCGCCTCAACCCTCTTGGGAGCAGAAAAGCTCCTGGGAGTAAGGGGGCTCATCAAGGCCAAACGCACACTACTAGACAATTGTGCTCAAAAAGTAAGGATGGTTCACATATCATCGCCTCTAAGCATTGATGGATGAAAGCCAAGACTATTCCGAGATAATATGCCACTATGGTAGGTGCCCTGCTTAGCGGTGGATGCTCTTATCCTACCTCGAAATCAGGACTGGGATATCCAAAGCATACATCAACTTTTCATGCTAGAAAGTGCATGTCAAATTACGGATTGATATACCCTAATTGAAAATCCCAAAGACACCTCACGTTGGAGTCCGAACTATTTTGGTCAATACACTACTAAATCGGGCTACTATATTCTTTTAAAAGAAAAGGAAATCAGCAGCATGACAACCCCTAAATATTCGATTTTTTTTTTCCGAATCCTATGAGCTTTTAGCATCATGGCAAAATGGAAACTCTTGATCTGGAAAATCTAGCACAACAGTATTGTTATCACCGCAAACCTTCACCTATATATGCCGAATGAGCACAACTGACCTTTGTCCTATCTGCTCCATTGAAGACAGTCAACATGTTTTCTGGTTTTGCTTACTGGTCAGTTGGGCATCCTCTCCCAGTGCACCCATCTCCTGAGGGATTGGCTAATTGTGTAGATTATCTATTTTAGGAACGAAGACAGCTTGAACATCACCCGACTCTCAATCTTCATAGTCACACAATTGGACATTTGGTGCACGAGAAATGCTCAGGTTTTCAACTATATTTTGGCTTCTCTTGAGGAAGTCCAGCAAGCTGTAATCATAGGGATGAATCAACACATGATCTTCAACTAGGAAGTTCAGTATATACAACACCCACAATAGGATACACCCTCCCTCCTGGATTAATCATCGGTAATATTGGGAACTATCTAAGGGCCATCCCAATATACATATCCAAATTGATGGTTTGTGGGATAAAAATACTCAACTGGGTAGCATAGCTTGGATCACTCTCATATCCACACAACCAAGCAACACGGGACAAGGATAATGCCTAAATGCCAGCTTTGCCCTCTTCAATTCACAGAAGCACAAGCTTGCCTGCATGCCTTAAAGTGGGCACGAGAACAAGGATATATATGTCTCTCCATCCAAACAGACTAAGAGGTCCTCATCCGCTACGCTCAAAATGCTTCTATGACATTTGCATCCAATGGACTATTACATATTTCTAAGCTCTAGCGAGACTGGCCCACTGGTGTTGCATCACTGAAGTTGCACGGGCACGATTAAAGCAAGCACTTGATCTAGCGGCCTATATCCGCACTAATCGCACTTGTCTTTAGTTTTTAAATTCATGTACGCTTTCTCCATGTCAAAAAACAAATTTACCACAATCTTGTTATTTGTTGAGAGTTCCATTGGTTACTTTCATTTTAATAAATCATAATTCTTTAAGGTCTTTATGCATGGCATAGTGATTATTACCAAAAACAAGATTTGTCATGCAAGATTTTTAAAGTGCAATATTTATGGCGTGTCTATTATGTTTTCGAGAACATTTCTATCTGATGTATCTAACACTATGCTTACCACTTATATGAACCTATTTTTTATTCATTTGTAGCCTTTCAAATAAGCAAATTAGTAATAATTTAGTCAGCTTACTTGAAAATGAGTTAATAATGTGCTCTTTAAAATCCTTTCTAGGTTGATTTCTAGGAAATAATGGCTTAAATTATTATCCTCCACTCGTGAATGAAATAAATTATAGAAAAAATTGACAATAGAGGTCTCAACTTTGGGTGATAATTTTTAAAAGGTCTGAACTATTGATTAACCTGTGTAGGTCCTAATTTTAGGGGTCTTAACTTTTAGCGGGCCTTAGTGACTTGAAACTGGCTTAATAGGTCATCATTTGTAAAACTTGGGTCACACCAGAAGGTTTAATTGAGGGAGGGATGTAGAAACTAGGTGAGAGTTTTAAAAAAATCGTCAGTTGTAAGTCACCGAGGCCCGCTAAAAGTTAAGACCCTCTAAAGTTGGGACCTACACAGGTTAATCAATAGTTCAGACCTTTTAAAAATTATCACCCAAAGTTGAGACCTCTGTTGTCAATTTTTCTTAAATTATAATTAGCGAGTTCTTAAAATTAGAAACCCCTTTTTTTTGGCAATTCAAAATTATTATTGAAAACCAAAAAAAAGGTTTGAAATACACCCTAACACTACAAGGGCAACAAACCTAAAAGTGTCAACTCCCCCCACCTTCTAGGAAGGGTTTGAGGAGGAGACACCCAAGGCATGAACTCCAGCAACAACTCTGAACAGGCTCAGAGAATACACCAAACACAACAACAAAACAAAAAGACACAAAAAAAACCACCAAACAGCCAAAGCTAATGTAACAATCTAGTAACAAGAGCCTGATTACACCTACAAGCAACACTAAAGATTATATTTTTATATAACTGATGAGCAGAAATCATAGTATCATCAAAAAAAAAAATTCCTGTTCCTTTGGATCCAGATGTGATACACATTCCACAAACATCAAATTATACAACTGTGCTGTTTCACCAGTTTTCCTGCTGATTTTAGCTGATGTTTCCACTTCATTAACATGCTGATGGAGACGATTAATTCCAATTTGCTGCAGACACATTCCAGACTTGAGAACTATAGTTGCAGTAAAAAAAAAAGATGCTCTTGAGTCTCTCTATTACCAGAACATAGCACAAAGTCCTGATTATCACCTATCCCCCACTGAGCCAATCTCACCTTTGTAGTTAGTCTTCTGTGCAGCATAAGCCATGTAATAAATAAAGCCTTGAGGCTGGCTTTGCTTTTACATACAATTCTCCTCCATGGTACAACTGGTGTTTCACCCCTCAAGGTCCAGTAGAGTTTCTGAATAGAAAATTTCCCATCGAGAACATAATGTTGGCAAGTATTTGAATCAATCACAAGCTCTCTAGCATTGATAATTTTCCTCATTGCCCAAGAGAGTCTTTGTGGAATAGCCATATTCCACACATCAGCATGTTTAACATAATAAGCATGCAGCCATCTAATCCATAATCTGTCCTGCTTGTTGGCTAAGGCCCAAAAATGCTTGGCAATTGCTGCTTTATTCCAAACAATTATATCTTTGAAATTAAGCCCTCCACTGGTCTTCTTGTTACAGAGAGTATCCCAGGCTATAGCTAGGATTCTTTCTAGACATAGCATCCAGACCAGTCCAGAGATAAGTTCTGCAGGCAGTTTGGATATCTCTAAGAAGTTTCTTGGGCAGAACGAAAATTTGGCACCAGTACAATTGAATGCCCTGGAGTACAGCAGCCACTAATTGAGCCCTGCCTACATAAGATAGTTTCTTAGCAGTCCAGGTCTTAATTCTTACAGTGACTTTAGCCAGCAGAGGCTTGCACTCATTGTAAACCAATTTCCTAGCAGCAAGAGGAACTCCCAAATATTTAAATGGAAGAGCACCAATAGGCATTTGAAGAATATGTTGCAAAGTAATCATGGCATCAGTAGAAATCCCAGCAAAATAGACATTGCTCTTATCCAAATTTGCTTCCAAGCCTGAAGCCTTGGAAAACTTTAGGAAAGCATCAAAGATTAGGTTGACTGAACTAGTATCAGCTCTTGCAAACATCAAGAGATCATCAGCAAACATAAGATGTGTCACACCCATCTTCTCACATTTAGGGTGAAAATTAAAGTCAGGGATGGTCTTCAAATCTCCCAAGCATCTGGAGAGATACTCCATGCAAATAGCAAATAGAAAAGGAGACATAGGGTCTCCCTATCTAAGTCCTTTCTGAGCTTTTAAAGGAGGGCTAGGAACTCCATTAATAAGCACAGAATAGGAAACAGAAGTTACACAAAGCATGATCCAATTAACAAAAATGGGAGGAAAACCCAACTCAGCAAGCATGATTTTAAGAAAAGGCCATTCAACTGATTCATATGCCTTTCTTAAATCAATTTTAATCATGCACCTAGGGCTTACATGCTTGGTAGAATACCCTTTTATCAACTCAGCAGCCAGAAGGATGTTATCAGAGATAGTTCTATTAGGCATGAACCCAGATTGAGATAAGTCCACAACACTACCTATAACTGCTTGCATTCTCATAGTTAGGATTTTAGCAATTAGCTTGTATAAAACGGAGCAACAAGCAATTGGCCTAAAATCCTTAATAGAATAAGGATGAGCAATTTTAGGGATCAAAGTCACCAAGGTGCAATTGATAGCAGAAGGTAATCTACCTTCTTGGAAAAACTCTTGAACAACAGTATACACCTTCCTTTTGATAATATGCCAGCTTCTCTTGAAAAAATCACTATTAAACCCATCAATCCCAGGGGCCTTGAGGTCATCAATGTTATGAAGAGTTGAGTCAATCTCATTGTTAGTTACAGGTTGGATGAGATAAAGCACCATCAGCATTCTGCAATTGAGCTCCTGCTCTCACAATAGTAATATCCACACCAGGAAGATCAACTGCAGCAGTACCCAGCAGATCAGTATAAAAGCTCATCACCTCAGCTTGAATGTCAGCAGATTTTAAAAGCTTAATTCCTTCAGCAGTATAAAGAGAATCAATACTATTTTTAGCAAATCTGTCCTTCATTGCTCGAAAGAAGAAATGACTATTGCTATCACCTAGCTTTAACCACTGAATTCTTGATTTTTGCCTGAGAGCACTTTCTTCAATGGCCAAAAACTTCTTCAAACTACCAATACAATCAGTCTCTTGACTGAGTAACTCTTCATTAGAACTATCAGCAGCAATTCTGGTCTGAATTATGTCCAGTTGTTCTCTAATGTGAGTAATTCTAGCTTCCAAATTGGCAAAGTCATGCTTATGAAGCTTTTTGAACTTATCTTTTAGAAGCTTCAAATCATTCTAGATTTGCATCATAGAATCCCCTCTTGAATTATGATTTCATGTCTCATTAGCAATCTTCTCAAAATCTTCATGATTAGCCATATAGTTGAAAAATTTAAAAAGGTCTTCCGCTTTGGGAGCAAGAAGAAGAACATTATAAAAGCAAATGGCTATGATCAGAGATGCCAGGATTAAGGTAATCAACAGTAACATCAGTATAAGTGATAAGCCAGTGAGAATAAATGAGGCATCTATCAATTCTACTCATAACTCTTGCATCTCCCTGACTCTTATTAGTCCAAGAGAAGAAATGGCCACTACTTCTAAGCTCCATTAGGTCACTACTATCAAGACAATGAGCAAAATCCCGAGTCTCATAGGTAGAAACAGTTCTACCTTGAAACCTATCAGCCATATCAAGAACATCATTAAAATCACCTAGAACACACCATTCCCTTGTAGTAAAATGATTAATCCTGATAAGATTCTCCCAGAGAGGTTTCCTGGTTTCCACAGAATGTAACCCATACACAAAAGTAACTAAGAGAGCAATACCAGTAGCCTTGTTAGTAACTTCACCATGAATAAATTGATCTGATTTATCCAAAGTGTTCCAAGCTACACAATCAGTATTCCAGCAAATCCAAATTCTACCTCTACTAGAATGGCCATAATTATCATCCCAAAGCCAACTTCCTCTAAATTTCTTCCTTATTCTGTCTTTATTGTCATTTTTTACTTTTGTTTCCAGTAAACCTATAAGATTTACTTTATTCTGACTCAAAAACTTCTTAACTTCTACTATGGTTGTAGGATTATTCAATCCTCTCACATTCCATGAACTAATAATCATATTGGTGAAATGTGGAAAGAGCTAGAACCTCCTTCATCAACTGTGTGCACAATAGTACCAGGCCCACTTAGCACAGTTTGTTTATCCTTACCAGGCTTTGTAGGCACAACATATCATTCAATATCACCCACTCTCACCACAGGTTGCTTCTCATTGCCTTCTGCCACTGAGTGCTGTGCTGGAGCTACTACTGCATTCATTGCTTGCTGACCTGCTACCTGATCAACTTTCATTCCCACAGTAGTAGTCTTGCTGCTGTCAACAGTAACAAAAGGAGCTTTTGGAACCCATTTCTGAATGATCTTGTCGGGTTCTTGTCTAGCTGGTTGTTTAGAAACTTTCTTAGCACAATCATGGCCTGCATTTTGACATTTCTGGCAAAAAGGGGGCACCCAGTCATAATGCACAGATTGCTCAATGATGTTACCAGCATAGTCTTCAATATGGATGACTTTAGGCAGTTCCTTGGTTACATCTACTTCAATAAGAAGGCGAGCAAAAGAAATTCTCATATGCCTAGTAGTGCATTCATCAGCAAAAAGGGGAACTCCAATCATACTGCCAATATTACTTAGAGTTTATGGTCCCCAACAATTCAGAGGTAAGTTAGGAAACCTAACCCATAATGGAATCACCCTCATTATTTCCTCATGGAAATTAAAATTGGGAGTCCATGTTTTAACAATCATAGGCCTATTGTTCAAAGAATAAGGACCAACAAATAAAATCTCATTCCTATCTTTAAGAGAGTCAAATTTGATCAGAAAATATCCATCCTCATGAAGAAAAACTTTAGGTTTACCAACATGATCCCACTCCATATTGATAAACCTGATAATAGCCCCTATTGATGGTGTTTGACCCGCAACATATAACACTATTGCATTAGCCCACACATCAGACAATTTCTCAACTTCAGTCTTATCTATCTTAGCAATAGATTTCCCATTGTGTAAAGTAGGAGCTACGAATTTCAAAGACATACCTTTGGATATGAGTGTTTTCCCCGTCGCAATTGCATACCAAGACTTTGCAATAGGTTGATCAATCTTCTCAGTATTTTCTTCTACATTTTCAACATTTGTAATTTCCACAACTGGTTCAAAGATTCTGCCTTCAGGCACAATTTGCTCTGCTGTCAATGTAACATCTTCAACAGCTGGTTCTCTGCCTTCAATCGCAACTTGCTCTGTTGTCAATGTAGCAGGCCTAACCATAGCTTCATTGACTTTCTTGACCATTGCACTTTGCCTTTGAGTAATTCGTTGCTGTTCAAACATTTGCGTCACAGCTTCAATGGCCTTTTGTTGCTCAATAGCACCAGGTTCTGGAGTGTTCAATGGCGTTTTATCATTTCCACTGCCAACATCTTTAACCACTATAGATCCTTGCTTTGCATTTAAAAGTTGAGATTGGCGCGTTGTAGGAGGATTAGGTGTCTGAACTTTCTTCTTTCGACCCATGATTAGCTAAGAAATTAGTAGATTAACCATACATAATCTCTAGTTCACCATGGCAAAGAGAAACCCTAAAGCTCTCAAACAGCTATTTTCTTTTTCTAGTGTTCATGGACACCTTATGTTTGTAATTAGAAACCCTTTGTTCAGAACCATTGTTAGTTTTGTTTATATACTTCTCCTTACTGAGTTGAACCAAGAATCTAATTCAACCATCTTTCTCCCAATATGGTAATGTTATTGCTTCTTTCCACTCTTCTTATTTTCCCCTTCGTCACCTTCTCCAGGCTTTTGACCATTTCACAATAAATTCCAAGTTTAAGCTCAAGATGGCTTGTTGTTGAGAATAATATATAAATAATCAGACATAAAACACTCTTAATATTGTATCGTTGTCTTCTTGTGTTTGTATTATAATGCCTCTACATGTTATCTTGATATATAAATAAGCTTGTTAATAAGATAAATGAATAAAGAATCAAGGTTGGCTTATTTGGTTGAAAGTATTGCTTCCGCTCATGTGACATGAGTTTGATTCTGGTCCTTTATAAAGTAGGATTCTCAAATTTCCTCCACTTGTAAGGGATATTCATCTTACTTCACTAGTAGAATAATTTTTTATTGTTGCGGTCATTAAGTGGCCTATTGCGGCGGTTTTAGCCGCGCAGCAATTAGGGGCTATTGATGCGGTTTTTGACCGCAGCAATAGGCCAAGCTATTGCTGCGGTTCCTGGCCAAAACCGCAGCAATATGTGTAACATATTGCTGAGATTCTTACCCAAAACCGCAGCAATAGGTAGTGTCAACAACAAAAAAATAATTCAAAAGTAACCTATTGCTGCTGTTGTTGGAAAAAACAGCAGCAATAGATTCACCGATTGCTGCTGTTTTTACCAACAACAACAGCAATAGGTTGCTTTTTTTTATAATTTTTTTTTTATACATTTATAATGTGATATATTAGTACTACACGTCTATACCCACACAACATTTTCAAAACCACAACCAAATTTGTTGGAATTCATTCAAGCATCAAATTAATTGACAAATTACATAACTACAACATTATACATTTGACTTTATAATATGTTGAAATAAAAAAAATACACATATATAAGATCTAAAAAAATATATACAAGTGATAATCTACAAAAATATATACAAATTAATTTAATTCACCATAAACCTAAAATACATATTCAATTAGATCTACAAAATTATTAACAAAAAAATTAAATTGAAAAAAGATGAGTACAATATACAAAACCACAAATAACAGCATCCTTGAGACTCTAAAAAAATACAATACAAATCTACAAGAGAACGAAAAAAAAGTAACAAAAAATTAGAGCAGAGCAGCGCCTAATCTCGCCGGCAACCGGAGTAGAGCAGCGCCGAGCTTCACGAGCACTTAAACTCGCCGGAGAAGAGGAAATTCTCGAAAAAAAAATGAGAACGAAAATTAGATCTACAAAATTAACAAAAAATTAGATTAAAAAAAATGAACGAAGAGGAAGACTTACAATGAGCAACCGAGAAGATGATGGTGATAGTGTTTCTCTCTCTCTTTGAAAAATGAAAATCGCACAAACATTGTCGCACAACCATCAAAATCTCTCACCACCTGAAATCTCTCACCAACAAAATCGCACCGGAGAATGAGAGTTGAAGAAACCAGATGAGTTGATGATGCGTTGATGTGAAGAAATCTCGAAGAAACTCGAAGAGAGATGATGCGTTGATGCGAATCTCGAAGAAACTCGAAGAGAGATGATGTTCATTGATGTTTAGGACATCAACTCAGAAGACGAAGAAACCGGTTCGAGTTTGTGAGAAGACGAAAAAACAAAAAAATAATTTCGAGTCTGAGAGAAGAATGAGAGAGTGAGGAGATCGAGTGTGAGCTAGGAGAGAGAAGAATGAAAGCGGCGCCTAAGGTTTTTTTTTGAGGGAGGTAAAAGGAAACCTAGTTAGGCCCCTTTTATTTTTAATTTTAAAAGTCTATTGCTGCGATTTTATGTAAGAAATACAGCAATAGGTTCAAATATATTTTTTTTAATATGTTGCTGCGGTTCTTGACAGAAACCGCAACAATATATCTGGTCAAATAGTCAACTTGTTTTCAAAAATTTTCCCGTTGAAATCATATTGCTGCGGTTTTCGGCCGAAACCGCAGCAATATGGTTATTTTATATTTTACCTTTTCTTTTTACGTGATATATTGTTGCGTATGAGTAAAATCGCAACAATACCACCGGATCAATAATCAATTATAGTGCATAAAGGAAAAAAATGTAAGATAGATAAATATGCCGATTTGCGTACATTCCTCACACAAATATTCTTTCACTTTACTCTTATTAGTTAATTAGTCTTTGATTTATACTCCCCTTTACTCTTATTCACTTTTTGTGATTTCTCCGCTTCTAAGAAAAAAATATATAGAACTGTAGAATTTCAAATCACTTTTTCTTAAGTAGTAAAAGACCCTTTCAATCCAGCTCTTTTTGGTGTGAGCTCAAGCCCACTAAGCAATTACATTATAGCCTAGAGGAGCTTTATAGTCCATCTTCACCAATTCAGCTTTCGGATTCTTCTTCATCAGCTGAACCAAACCCACAGCGCAATCAAGAAGTGCGAAATGCCGTACAATCCCAGATGCAAGGCTACTATACTTCAATTCGGCTTCATGGGAGAAAAAGAAGGGAAGGCATTATGCGAAGCCAGTCTACCGGGGCACTGCTGGATGATGATACGTCTCATGAGCACTTTTGACATAAGAAAAAAAGAAGATACTTGCAACGCTTGGAAGGAAAGGGTGCGTTCAATCTACGTCCAGCCTCACGGCCTCACCACGCTACTCCTTCCGAGCAAAAGCACTTACGGATATCTCGATGGCCTGTGTTTTGAGGGTGGAAGTGGGGGAGGAAATCACTTCCCGCTCTAGGAAACGAGCGGCGGCAACATCCACGCCTCCATCTGAAGATTCATGGATGCTGAAACGCGGTCGCACTGAGTCTGTGGAGACGGAGACTAGCAGCATGGACATGCACTTTTCACTGATGGTTACTATTCAGGATCCGGTTGATAGGGTTGTGATTGTCCCAGAACAATCACCAACGCCACCATGAATGTTTGTCATGGAACTGTAGGGGTTTGAATGCCAGTGATGCCCTTACAGTTCCTTATTTGCACTGGCTTGTAGCTCAGTTTCATCCTACCTTTTTGTGTTTGCAAGAAACAAAAGCGGATGGTTGTCATGTACATAGTTTGCTTAGGTCAATAAATCCTACTAGTGTAATAGGGGTCGACGCAATAGGAACGGGTGGGGGAATAGTTGTGTTTTGTTGGTGTCTCTTCTCGGTTACAGTGATTAGTATCTCATTTTGTACTTTGTAAAATAATTGCTAGTAATGAAAATGAGCAGCACCTTGTAGTTTTGTATGGGGAATTTCGCCAACACCTTCGTCCCCGGCTCTGGTCCCAACTCTCTTCCCTTATGTTACCCTACAAAAACTATCTAATAATTGGAGATATTAATCAAGTCGATGTTTATGAAGATAAGTTAGGTGGATCGGGTCTGATTAGAGGGTGGAAAGATATAATGGAATGGAAACACTCACTCAATCTCCAAGATGTTCCTTACCATGGGCCACAATTCACCTGGAATAACAATCGGGGTGGCGATGCCCTAATTATGGAAAGACAAAATCGAGCTTATGCTTCCCTAGAATAGATGGCGAATTTTCCTGATACACGCATCATATATTTCCCGATGATTCACTCTGACCATGCACTAATGCTTCTCGAAACAGAGATTCGACATTCTAAACGCCACCAACCATACTAGATTGAAAACTGGTGTCTCTCAAACCCGAGTGTCTTTGAGCTACTTCAATATTGCCGCAGTTTACAAATATAAGGGATCTCCAATATTTCAGCTTGTTTGACATTGTAACACCCCTAGGTGTGCAGGAGCCCACTAGTAGATATTGTCCTCTTTGAGCACTAGCCCGCAAGGATTTGTTTTGGTGCAAAACCGAGGTCCTACCTAAAAGGCCTCTACTAGGTTGAAGTGTCCACCTCTATATAAAGAAGGCTTCGTTCTCATCAACTTCTGATGTAGGATAGCCAAGATCTTAGGCACCTTAGGACATCGGTTATGCACCAAAGAAAATCCTTGCGAGCTAGGGCCCAAAGAGGACAATATCTACTAGTGGGCTCTTGCACATCTAGGGGTGTTACAAACACCTTGATGTAATAAGAGTTCGACTTAAAAAATGGTGCTTAAACAAAAAACAACTCTGGGGCGTAAATTAGAAAGATCTTTCTAATCAGTTGCTTTACCTTAGCTCCAAAGTCGATAGTCTACAACAGGGTAACCTTTTAATGGATCAACGATGCCAGCTGTTAAAGGAAGTTGATCTAGGATATTCATACTGGTCCCAACGGTTTAAAGAACAAAAAATCGGGTTTGGAGATCTTTCCACGAAGTTTCTGTTTAATAGGATGAAGCAACGCCAAAAGCGGCATAAACTCTATATGATTAAAAGTGATGATAGGAACTGGATTGATACACAAACAGGAATCTAATACACTCTCTTAGGCTTCTATCAGGATCTCTATAAATCAACTTCGTATAGCTCTTTAACGGACTCATCACATGGCGAGGCCATTGATCTAGCTCTTCGGGAATTGCACCTCCCCCACGTTAATGACCAGCAGCAACGCACCCTTATCACCCATTCACCCCCTTCTCTGATTAGGAAATTAAGGATGTAATGCTTGATATTGTGATGGATAAATCGCCAGCCATTGATGGTGTTCCTTCTTTGGTCTTCCGGCAACATTGGGAACTTCTTGGCCCTAAGCTCATAACAGTTGTTAACAGTTTCTTTACATCCAATTATCTGCTAAAAAGAATGAACTGCACCCTCTTGGTATTTATCCCAAAGATTCATGCTCCTGAAGAAGCTAGCCATCTCAGGCCAATTAGCTTATGCAACACTATGTACAAATGTGCCTCAAAGTGTATGGTCAACCGCATGAAACCACTACTTCCAACCCTCATTAATGATTCTCAGAATGCGTTTGTGCCAGGAAGACATATGGATGACAATATCCTGATTAGCCATGAGCTTAGACATATTATCAACAAGCAATATTCAGGCACATAATAGCTGGGTGGTCTGAATAAGACCTATGATAGGGTAAGTTGGCTCTTCATCCTTAAGATTCTCACTGCCTATGGTACCCGCCTCTATGCATCTCCACGATTTCATATCGGATTCTGGTGAACAATAACACAACATACCATTTTCAGCCAACATGTGGACTTCGACAGGGGGACCCTCTTTCTCCCTACCTGTTTCTCTTTTTTATGGATATCCTATCCCGGATGACCTATTTAGCCTCGAACATTCATCACCTTGAAGGTATACGCCCTCGTAGATCGGGACCCAGTATTTCCCATCTTTTTTCGTTGATGATTCTATGTTCTTTTCTAAAGTCTCTCGGCAGTCTTATGGTGTCATTTCCGACCTCATATCCAGATTTTGCAACATGTCCGGGAAAATGGTCGATCTACAAAAGACTTTTGTCAAATTTAGTGGAAACATTCCCCTTCACCAACAAAATGAATATAAAACAATTTTGCGTATGGAGGCTAAACCGGCTATCGGGTAGTATTTGGGTACTCCCATAGATATCCAGAGCACAAAAGCCACTCACTTCATCTTTTTGCTAGATAAAATATCAAACACAATCTCAAAATGGAGTCATAAGATGATATCACAACCTACCAAGCTGATCATTATTATAAATTCCATTTAATGGCTTCCATCAACCACATCCTATCAGTGTTTCACATCCCTACATCCATAGCAAATAGGATAGATGCGTTAATAGCATAATTTTTTTGGGCCAATAACACCTCCAATGGTATAGCCTGTAGAAAAAAGAGGTTATTCATCTCCCCCGAGGTATGGGAGGCTTGGGAATTCGAAGTGTCAGTATAAGCAATAAAGCCCTCCTCATGAAGAAAGTTTGGCGCATATATAGACACCCGCAACTGCTTCTGTCAAAAGTTTTCTCAGTCACGAATTCCACTCAACCAAAGATTAAAAAGGGAGGGCAACGACCATCCTGGGGGCTCAAAGGTCTGTTAAAAGCTGAATAGGAGTTGAAGCTGCATTGCTCGTGGAAAATTGGAAATTGCTAGGATATGGTAGCTTCTAAACATAAATGGGTCAATGCTTCTGTTCCAGACTTCCGAGATAGCGTCAACCTCCGTACAGTAGCTCGTACTAAAGTTGCCAACCTCATCATTCTGGATCAACAAGGTCGGAATGTACCTTTGATTAACAGGCTTTTCGCTAAGACGAGTGCCTCACAAATACAGGGTATTGAGTTACCAACTCGAGAGCACCCTATAGATTACCTTTATTGGCCTCTCACACCCTCTGAAGAGTATACAACCAAGACAGGCTATTATATACTCTCGAAACAAAATAACATATGTAGCTTGACAACAACATGATACACGAAGTTCGTTCGCGTACTATGGGGGTATGAACATCATTGCCGAAATGGAAACTATTCCTATGGAAGATTTGGCATAGTAGCCTACATGTTACTGCTAATCTCCACCGCGGGTCAATGGGACATACAAACCTATGACTCACTTGCAACACAGACATTGAAGACTTGCAACATCTTTTCCGCTTTTGCCTCCTGGCTATAGGAGCATGGATCACAAGCTCCCTGGGTATTAGGTCCCAAATTAATGCTCATAAGCCTCTTCGAGAATGGATTATAGCATGTATCCGATACGTTTGGAAAGAGGATGGACCTCCAGGGACTAGATTACCAGAACCTTTTGCAATTTTATGGGGAATATGGAGTACAAGAAACAACATTTTCAGAGGTCAAACTAACAACTCTTGAAGCTGCAAGGAACCAAGTTACGGATGGGATCCAACATCAAATTTTCGTGTCTAAAATTAAGGCCATTGTGAACCAACATGATGACCCACTATTCTCACCGGGATTTAAATATTGGAAATATAGGCCAACATCTCCATGGTACACTACAGATTTGCATCCAAGTCGATGGCTCCTGGAACAAGCGCAATAATTTTGGGAGCAGTGAATGGGTAGTTGAGGATCAAAATGGACAAAGGATGACTAGGCAAGGACAGTGTCAATATGTAAATTCAGCCCTTGTCACAGAAGCTACTGCTTGTCTACGAGCTATTCTCTGGGTTGTGCAAGAAGGGTACTCCCAACATCAGCGTCAAGACGGATTCCGCATTACTGGTCAACTATCTCCGACACCCCCATACTATGGACATCTCCATCAAGTGAACAATCCAAGGCAACAACACACCTAGTCTGGTGTCAGGTAAAGAAAGTTTTATCGGGACCTAGTTAAGTATGCACATGACGCGGCGACCACCTGTCTCAAGGATTGTCTTCCTTCATTTATTCTTTGATCCTTATATGTTCTTCCGATGTCAAAAGGAAAAAAAAAAAAAAAAAGGGCCTTCCTAACATCCAAATGTAGCCAGCCTCAATCCCTAAACCCTCCAGTTTTACCCTGCTGCAGTTTTGTCTAGCACCGAGAATTTCCTCATTGGTGTAAACTGTACAGCATAACGAAATCAAATTCATTGAAACAACTGACTGAACTAGAATTAACCAGAAGAAGCTAAGCAAATTGATGCCAAATGTTGAAACAGAGACTGAATTAGAATTAATCAGAAGAACTAGGCAAATTGATGCCAAATGTACAATTCACATTGAACCCGAATAAAGAAGTGTAAATCAAGATCATTACTTGTCGAAGGTTGAGATTGTTTCCGAACCAAGATGAAGATGAGTGATGACTTTCTATGAAAAATAACTTAACCAACGATAATGCTTAAATACAACAGTAAAGTTCATAGAAGAATTTAGTCATCAGGCACACTCGACAGAGTCAGCACCATCTCCATTGTTAACTTGGCCCTTCACCTCCTTGCCAACTTCTTGCTTTGTGCTGTTGCCATTGACATGGCCATTAGTGTTGGCATCTCCATGCTGCGGAAGATATCCATTTGCTTCTGATAGTTGACTACCTGATGCAGCAAGTTCTATCTTGCCGCCATGGTTCACATGCTTGCGATAGTGATCCTGGGAATGGTAGTGGTCGACAGCTTTCATTTGACTTCTTTGTTTGCCAGCTTTGTCAGAATCATCAGATGATTTTTCTAAAGATCGGCTTCTTCTATCATGTCTCTGGCTATCAGACTCCAAAGAATCAGCGCTGTTTGATCTTTTGTGTCGTTTACGAGACCTCCGATGAGTTCTCCTTTCCAAAGATCTATCATCAATAGAAACATCTGAGTCATTAGACCTGGATCTATGATGATGCTTCTGGTGCTTGGAACGGCTTCTTCTCCGATCCTCCTCCTCCTCAGAGTAATCAGAAGAATCAGTATCTAGCCTCTTGTGGCGTTTGTGGTGCCTTTTGTGAGATCTCCTTACAGCAGCATCTTCACCAGAGGAGTAACCAGAACTGGAATCTTCAGTTCTTGAATGATGCCGAGCATGCTTTCTCTTAGACAGCTTCCTTCTCGTCTTGTCTTCTTCATAGCTACTATCACAATCATCACTGCTGTCACTTGACTCTGATGAGCGTCTCTTTGACTTGCGCCTGGACTTCTTCTCCTTATCCTCCCCAGAGTCAAAATGGGAATGCTTTCTATGCTTCTTATGAAATCTTTTTCTTGACTTTCTGCCCTCATGATTGCCGTCGGACGCACTTTCACTATCAGAATCAGATACTTGTTTTCTTTTATTCTTTTTAGCCAACTTTGCCTTCCTTTCTTTGGCTTCAGCATCAGCTTTTGCTTTTGCAGCAGCTTCTAATCTCTGCTCCCATTTCAGCGGGGCTTCTTTTCTCTCCATGGCTCGCTTTTTCTTTTCTTCGACCAGCTGAATGAACTTCTTGGCATCCATTTGGACATAAAAACCACCTCAAAACCTGCATTTTGGTATGAAGATGCAGGAAGTACATCTCACAAAGAGAAAAAATCATGTTAGTTCTTCTGTATACCCTCATGTCCGAAAAGATTCAGAACTAAATTGTTTCACCAAGGCAAATAAACAAACAGAACAACCACACGGGAATAGATCACCAAATAAGCTTTATAGGGAAAAAAAAGAAAATGAAGCAAGAGAAATAGCAAGTGGACCTGATTCACAAACTTCCTTAGCAAAACATTAAATTTAATAACACCATGCAACAGCCTGAAGCATCTCTATACAGCTATCCAGGTTGTGAATGGTCATTGCAAAATGCTACTGCGGTTTCACACTACATCACGCCCCACAAGTGTTGAAAACATTTGATTTAATCTTGATCACAGCTATAGCATACTACACCTATAAATTCTGGAGGGAGGCCATAATGTAGCAAAATCTACATAATTTCATAATTCTCTACAGCAAACAAAAGAATCAAACAGTGACAGACATTGACCTAGTTCACGATTCATGATGGAGGCAAGAAGTGAAGCCCTCAATGCTACAGTTCCCAAGAATCATTTCAGCAATTGTCACATTAATGGATCTGAGAGAGGAAGCAAACTTGAAAACGGCCTTTCAACTTGACACAATCAATCGTTCAGATACCGATATACATGGAAGACGAACTAGGACCTTCAACATAATGGTCATGGGATAACTAAGTCCAACAATAACAAGTACATAGCTATTTAGCTGTTAACGATCCGATCACATCAAAGAGGTAATACAGAGATGAGAAAAAGAGAGGGAGCAACCAGCCCTTAAAATTGGGAAGAGACTTTCATATACCTATAAAACAGGATCGAAAAATTGGCCAATCACTAACTACTCTACAGATCACTGAAACAATGAAGATTAATCCTCAAGAAATCTTCTTTTGGACAATCAAAACTATGTAACACAACTCAAGGGTAACCTACTGATTTTTTACAGTAAAATTACGATTTCCCCAAATATCCTTCATGTACATTCAGATATCAGGAAAAAAAAAAGGAAGCGATAAAGCAATGATTCAGAATCAGCTAAATTGAATTCTTAGCTCAGCATCGTAATTCATAAAGAAAAAAATCAGTAAAAAATCGCATATAGTAGTATAAAAAACAGGCATAAACATGAAATCTCTGAAAACGTTATTCTTACCTTGTGCAAGAAGGTTGATGAAGCAGGTCCTAGATAGATGCTGACCAAAATCCAAAAAAGATATGGAAGAAAACCTAAACAACAAAGTCGAAAAGCTTTATGAAAAAGATGGAAACTGAAATTATAAAACCTAATAGCGAAAAAAATTGGACAAACTCTAAAATTATAAGTTGAATTATTGAAGAATAAGTACCTGTAAGATAGAGCGAACGAGTGGGCAGAGAGGTGGAAGATGCGAGCCAAAAGAGCAGATCTGAAAGAAGGAGACCACCTTAACGACCTTTCTCTTTTGGCGTGACTACCTTGGTGAGGCGAGAGGAGAGAGAGAGATATAAAGTGTTTCCAGAAGCATCTCTTAGCTTAATTTGTAGGGGTGTCAATTTGGACACTAGGATCGGTTTTGGGTTTTGGATTTTGGGTTTTGGATATCTATAATCTACTTAGGCTATGTTCAGTTTACATTATTTTTGTTTATTTCAGATCAGATCAGATCATATCAGATCAGATCATATCAGATCAGACCAGATCAGAAAAAATAAGTTCAGATTATGCTTATATTTAAAAACTTATTATTATTATTATTATTATTATTATTATTATTATTATTATTATCATCATGATTATTATGATTATTAGTATTACTAATGCTATTATTGTTATTGTTATAATTATTATTATTGTTGTTGTTGTTGTTATTATTATTATTAATATTACTTTATACACTTACTATTACTATTACTATTAATATTACTATTTACTAGTACATTTGTTCAAAAAGATTATTATTATTGTCGTTGTTGTACTTATTAATTATTAATATTGGTAATTATTATTAATGTCGTTGCTATTATTATAAATGTCATTGATATCACTATTTGAAGCTATTTGTGTTCAAGAAGAAGAATGTTCTTTTGGCATTTGTAAGTGTTCTTTTTTATATTTATTCTAATTAATAATTTTGATATGTGATGTTCTTTTTGATGTTGTACATGTAACGAACATGACAATAGTATATGATGTTTATTTTTTAAAACAATTTTGGTAGAATGATATAAATTATATATTGCTAGTTTATATACAACATGAGTAGCATGGGATAACCTAATGGTGTTGTCATCAGTTCAAAAATTTTCCTACAAAGGATTTCAACTTATCTTTAAAAACAAAGTTTATATAGAACAAGACAACGATATAAGAAGAATATTTAACCATTTTGTTCAAGATCATATGATTATATATATTTATAGGTTTATCTATAATAAAAAAGAACAATTTATTGATATAACAAAGAACATGTTGTTAGTTTTTTTTTAAAGAGAAAATTCATTAATTGAAGGCCAAACGGCATCTACAATAGGTATTAAAGAAAAACAAGATACAATTAAACAAGGCTATTTCAAATTCGTCTTCGACCTAAAGATACGGACATGTTGTTAGTTAAATCCAAACATGTCATCAATATAAAAATAACATCTATCTTTTATTTTTAAAATGTGTTCTTTAAATAGATCTTGTATGCTCTTTCAGTATATGTTCTTTTTTTTAATATCATTATATGTTCTTTTTATTACTATCTAAATTCTTATTATTAACGGACCTTGAACATGAGTGTTCTTTTATTTTTAATTTTTTTGGGCCCCTTTTGGAATCCCGTGGTAAGATGAATTTTCTCTGGGCTGCCCTCGCACAGGGTCACTCACCTAAAGACCCAACAAGCCCCAACCCCCCTCCCCCACCCACAACAATATTGAAATATATGCTTCCACCAAGATTTGAACATTGGTCTTGTTGTAGCCTAACATCTCGGCTCTCTTAACGACACGTGGGCCCATCAGAGCCGTACACGTGTCACCCTAGTTAATATGGAAAGAAGGCTTAATCTCTGGGCCATACTCAGTTGGGTTAAAAGGATTGATTTTCTGGCCCAACAGTCAGAACCCAGCACTACCAGCTGGCTGCAGGAGAGTGGTTAATAAACCTTCACCAATCATGGCCTGCCACGTGTCATGATCTGATTCCCCAGCCAATCAGAAGCCACTATTCTAGGGCAGATTTTAAGGATAGCTGTCAACTTGCTATCACTATAAATACCCCTGAAGTCAGGAGAAAGATCATTCAATGCAAACAATGTAAAGTTACTCTGAACAAATACTCTCTCACTTTCTCTCTCTATCTCTACATTCTCTCATAACTCCTGATATCTAACTTAAGCTTCGGAGGGGGAACCACCACCCAAACCTCCAGGGTGGGTCTCTTTTTTACAGGTTCGGGGGAGAAGCCTAGGCCAAGGACAAAGCTGATTCAGGCATCATTGCACAAGTCTCCAACTGAAGAATACTCAAGATATATTAGTTACTTGCTGGACAAGAAATCTTGGCGCATAGCTTACTTGGTGGACGAGTAGACTAAACATTTGGCGCCGTCTGTGGGGAGACGCAACGATGACTGACTGTCAATCGTCCAATGTGGCTAGAAATCGAAGCCTTCAAGTTAATGTCGAAGATACGGTAGAGCATGAAAGACCACCTCGAGGAAGAGATAGACCTCCATCCATCATCAATGTTCCTGGACCAAGCCAGCAACCGGTCATCCAGGTGAATCTTGATCGACCAGTGACTGCCGCCCACCTAGAGAATGTTCTGAATGATTTTCAGACTAAGATGGCAGCGGTCGTCCAGGACCAGATTAAAAGCAATATGCTGTTTTTTCATCATAATCCGAAGCCAGCTACTAACAATCCACCTCCTCCTAGGGGACGTTCCCAAGTAGATCGTCCAGGTCCTAGTCGACCTGTTCGTCAGGAACCCTCTAGGAGGACGGCAAGAGGAAAGCAGCCAGAGGATGGTGATCAGCGAAGAAAGATGGACTGGAACCTGGTAGTAAGGACCCAGGACCATGTTCGTCCAAGCGGGCACCGAATGGAAACAGATGCCAGAGAATATCTAGAAGCAAAGAAAGCTGCTGCATTACAACGATCAGCTACAGGATCTACACCATACCTGAGAGACCCTCCTTTGAGGTTGTCGTCCAGAGGGGAGGGACGAAGTTTAAGTCACTCTCTTGTTCATCCACGACAGGAGAAGACGGTGGCTCAACCCATGGTCTATAGGCGGCCAACACCTGGAAACACGTCGTCTGATCCGGTGTTAAAGGAATATCGTAAGGAGTACATACCCATTGAGGGACAGATGGGAGCCCTCCGGATTAACTGGCCCACTCCATTCTCGGCCAGAATAATAGAGGCGCCCCCTCCCAAAGGTTAAACTCCCTACTATAGAACCTTTTCATGGAACCACAGATCCCGATGATCACTTATCTGCTTACAAACATCAGATGTACGTCCAAGGAGTAGATGATGCTACTTGGTGTAAGAACTTCCCGGCAACCTTGAAGGGAGTTGCTCAGAAATGGTTTAACAATCTTCCCCCCAATTCAGTCAACAATTTTACTGAACTCAGTTTCTTATTTACTAGTCACTTTGTTGCCAACAAGCAAGAGCAAAAAACAAGCATGCACCTAGGCAATGTCGTCCAGGGACCTAAGGAGGCTCTTAGAAGTTTCGTTAAGAGATTCAACCTAGAAGCCCTTCAGATCCAGGATCTTAATGCTGGAGTGGCCTTTGACGCCTTCATCAGGGGTCTAAGGCCAGGAAGCTTTAAGTTTGATCTTGTTAAAAAGAAAATCCCCACTCTTGCCGAGGCTTTGAGGGAAGCTGAAGCATTTATTCACGCTACCGAAGTGTGTGCTAAGGCAAAGCATCCCAAGTCTAAGAAGCCTGAAGAGGTTGCTCAGCCAAAGAAGAGCAACCCCAAGAAGGCCGAGACTTGGGCTATAACCTCCACTACCACTTCGTCCAGAAGGAGCAAGAGAAAAGAGGCTGAGCTATCCTCATCCAATCCTATCGAATTTAACAAGGACCAATACTCCATTCTCATGGAGATTAAGGATCAATATGAGTTGAAGGCCCCAGCTGAGATGAAAACCCCTTATAGAAATAGGGATAAGAGCAAGTACTGCCACTTCCACAAGGATTGCGGTCACGAAACTAATGAATGTAAGCACCTTAAGAAGGCTCTGGAGGAACTAGCTCGAAAGGGAAAGATGAACTCCTATATGCCTCAAGGGGGAAGGAAGTTTAAGAGGAAAGATGATTGGCATACTAAGAAGAAGGAGAGTGCAAGCACAGACGAAGATGTTGTTCTCGTAATCTCAGGAGGGTTTGCTGCCGGAGGACCAACCAATAGAGGACACAAAAACTACCTTAGGGAGCTTGGCCAAGTTATGTTAGCTGATCAGACAAAGGCCGAGCCCTTCCCAAGGGTGGTAGTTAGTGAGCAAGATCGGAGGCAGGTTGAGGACTCCCCATGATGATCCTTTGGTTGTAGAAATGAAAATAGCAAACCTGAGAGTAAGAAGAATTCTGATCGACACTGGAAGCTCTACGGATATCATTAGTGCTGATTGCTTGTCCAGATTAAAGTTTAATGAGAAGAACTTGGTTCCCGTTCACCATCCTATCATAGGGTTTGGGGGAGGAGTCATCCATCCAATGGGAACTGTTACTTTGCCCGTTCGAGTGGGAGAAAAGGATGCCGCTAGAACTCTGTTTATCAAGTTCTTGGTGGTCCGAGATTTGACAGCCTACAATGTCATTCTTGGACGACCAACTCTGAATCATGTCAAAGCAGTAATAGTAACTCACCTGATGTTGATGAAGTATGAGTGTGATGATGGCTAGATTGGCTCATTATATGGAGACCAGCAGGTGGCTAAGGAGTGTTATATGACTACCCTCAAGCCGCCATCATGGAAGATATGCAATGAAGGTCAAACGAAGGTTGCTGGCGAAAGGAAAATGTCTGAAATAGAGAAAGATAAGACGAAGGTGGCTAGCGAGAGGAAAACGTCTGGGATAGTCAAGGACCAAGTGGCCTCATTGAAGATGGCCATTGAGAGCCCTCAGACGCCTCTCGCTCCCTCAAGGAAGGCGTCTGAGCATCTTCCCAGCAAGAAGAGAAAATATGAAATCAGCAAGGAAGAGCCTCCCTTGCCTGAAGAAGTGATGGCCATCATGGGACTAGCAATAGAGCGTCCAGAACCAGTCGAGGCCCCAGAAGATGTCTGTCAGGATGAGGCTCGTCCAGAACGGACTTTGAAAATTGGTTCTTCGTTCTCTTTGGGTTTGAGGAGTCTCTTAATCAGCTTGCTGAAGGAATTTCAGGACGTGTTTGCTTATTGTGTTGAAGAAATGCCTGGAATTGATCCAGAGGTAGCCGTCCACCGGCTGAATGTTGATCCAAAATTAAAGCCAGTTCGTCAGAAGAAGAGACATTTAGGACCGACTAGGAATCAAGCGGTTGACCAGGAAGTTCAGAAGTTGTTGGAGTCAAAATTCATCAAAGAGACTTATTATCCAGAATGGATAGCAAATGTGGTCATGGTGCCAAAGCCCAATGGCACTTGGAGGATGTGTGTAGACTATACTGATCTCAACAAGGCTTGTCCCAAGGACAGTTTCCCGCTGCCTAAGTTAGATCGACTAGTGGACTCCACAGCCGGCCACACTTTACTAAGCTTCATGGACGCTTACTCAGGTTTCCATCAAATTCCCATGTGGCCAGAGGATCAGGACAAAACGTCCTTCATTATTGAAAAAGGACTATATGGCTGGTTGAGAATGCCATTTGGTCTACGTAATGCTCCGGCCACATTTCAAAGATTGATCAATGCTGTCTTTTAGCCGCAGTTGGAAGCGTATATTGACGATATGATAGTCAAGAGCCGCCAAGAAGAGAGTCATGTCGGTGATTTGAGAGAAACTTTTGAAACTCTCAGGAAATACAAGTTAAAGCGGAACCCCAGCAAATGTGTCTTTGGGGTCTTGTCGGGGAAGTTCTTAGGTTTCTTGGTAGACCAGAGGGGAATAGAAGCAAATCCCGAGAAGATCCGAGCTATTCTAGACATGAAACCTCTGTCAAAGATAAAGGAAGTTCAGAGACTGACGGGTTGCTTGGCTGGCCTTGGACGTTTCTTGTTTAAGTCAGGTGACAAGTGCCATCACTTCTTCGCCACTATTAAGAAGAGGGCTAAGTTTGAGTGGACAGAGGAGGCGGAGCAAGCACTGCAGCAGGTCAAGGACCACCTTCGGCAGCTGCCTAGGTTGGTTAGCCCAGCCGAGGGGGAAAAGCTGTTTATATATTTGGCCGTGTCCACTCAGGCTGTGAGTGCCGTTCTGCTGGCTGAAAGAGAATCCGTGCAAGTCCCAATATACTTTGTGAGTCACGTACTCAAAGACGCGGAAAATAGGTACACTTTAGTAGAGAAGTTTGGATTGACCCTCGTCATGGCCAGCAGAAAGTTACGGCCTTATTTCTTGGCGCACAGTATAATCGTCTACACTGATCAACCTTTGAAGCAAGTTCTGCAGAAGATGGAAGCCGCTGGGCGAATGCTAAAATGGGCGGTTGAGCTTAACATGTTTGATATATCATTTGAACCAAGAAAAGCCATTAAGGGGCAAGCCTTGGCAGATTTTATAGTTGAGCTTACTCGGCCAACCATAGAGCCAATATCTGATCCAGCTAAAGGAATGAAGCATTGGACGCTCATGGTTGATGGATCGTCCACAGTCAATGGATGTGGGGCAGGAATCATTTGTCAATCTCCCGAAGGGGACAAGTTTGAATATGCATTAAGATTCCAATTCAAAGCGTCCAATAACGAAGCTGAATATGAAGCACTCTTAGCTGGAATCAAAATGTGCAAGGCGGCTGGAGCTTTAGAGATTGAGGCCAAGTCGGACTCTCTCTTAGTCGTCAGTCAGGTCAATGGAGATTTTGAATGCAAAGAAGCATCAATGAGCAAATACATGCGACTGATCAAGGATGAGATTGAGCCATTAAAACGATTTGTTCTCGACCAAGTGCCAAGGTCAGAAAATCATCAAGCAGATGCTCTCTCTAAATTGACCAGCTCGGCTGAAGGCGATGTGCCAAGAACAATTTTTTGGGAAGTCAAACCGAAAAAGAGCATTGACCAAGAGCAGATTATGTTTCTTAGCCGAGGAGCAGTCTGGATGGAGCCTATCATAGAATACAAGAAGACGAGACGATTGCCTTCTGACCCTGTAGAGGCTAAGTATGTGAAGGCTAGAGATAAGTGGTTGGAACTATGGGATGAGACCCTTTACAAGAAGTCATTTAACCGCCCTCTCCTCAAGTGCATCACCAGAGAAGATGGTCTAGAGGTTCTGTAAGAACTCCATGAGGGAGCTTATGCATCGCACATTGGGGGAAGAGCATTAGGAGAAAAGGCTTTAAGGACGGGGTACTACTGGCCTACCTTAAAGGAGGATGCCATAGTCTATGCAAATAAGTGTGATAGTTGTCAGAAGCATGGAAACCTGCATCAGAAGCCGTCCAACTACCTAAGTCCCATCTTGCTTCCTTTGCCTTTTGCCAAATGGGGCATGGATATCCTAGGACCCTTACCAGTGGCTGCTGGACAAAAGAAGTTTGTGGTAGTTGCAGTAGACTATTTCACTAAATGGATAGAGGCTGAAGCCATGCGAGGAATAACAACAAACGATGTCAAGGGCTTCATCTGGAAAACATTATAACTCGTTTTTGGCATGCCTCAATCCATCGTCTTTGATAATGGTCCACAGTTCGAAACGCCTAAGCTGAAAGATTGGTTGTCAGAAAGAGAAATTAAAGCTCACTTCGCTGCAGTCGCCCACCCACAAGCCAATGGGCAAGTCGAGTCCTTCAACAAGATTCTATCAAATGGAATCAAGAGGAAGCTGGACAACGCCAAGGGACAATGGGTTGAAGAGCTGCAATTAGTGTTATGGTCCATCTGAACCACAGCCAAAAATTCTACAGGAGAGACGCCTTTCATGTTAGTCTACGGCACTGAAGCCGTCTTGCCTATTGAGATTGAAGAACCCACCCTGCGAGTCATGTTGTACACAGAACATGCCAACTGGGCTGCATTACGCACTGCTTTGGACCAAGTGCCAGAAGTCAGGGGCAATGCCTTGCTAAGAATGCAATTGTACAAGTTGAGAATGGCTCGGGAGTTTAACAAAAGAGTTGTTAGACGACCACTCAAGGTGGGGGATCTTGTTCTAAGAAAAATGGAGGCGGTTGGACGAGCTAAGGAGCTAGGGAAGCTAACACCAAACCGGGAAGGACGTTATCTGATTATCCAAGAGCTGCGCAGTGGGACTTTTCGTCTCCAAGATCTAGATGGACGACCTATACAACGTACTTGGAATTTAGATAATTTGAAGAAGTACCACGTCTAACTCAGTTCACTCTCAGATACCTATAAGGTAGTTTGTAGTTACTCCAAAGTGCCACGGCACATGTTAGGAAGAAGAATTGTATACATGCATCTTGGCATTTAGTCAAGCAAAATCCATATAATACAATTCCTACTTTCTTATTTCTTTGTTTATTTTCACCAAGTTAATTCACTTTGGGGAATTAAATCAGTTACTCGTCTAAAAATGACAATAACTTGGACAAAAATACAAACAATAATAGAACGTCAAAATTACTCACTTCTATGCCGAACATCACTCCCTCGAAGTGACCGGCCAAAAATATAACACATACATGGCCGTCAAACTAACCAAACCTCTAGTAAGAATAACGTCAAAGTCTCTGAGAGAAAGCCGGCCTGAAATAAGACCTTAGTAAAAGATACTTACTTTCAAAAGCACGGACAGCTAAGTAGTCCATACCCTAGTAAGGGATCACTACTTAATGACGAGTGTTGCTCCCTCAAGGAAGCCGGCTAAAACATGCTTTGAACATGTATCTTAAGCTCGTCCATCAATTTCAACAGGCTCGGCCAAGGATGGCCGCTCTCCTTCTTGGACTTAGGCTGGCCCACCATGTGCGGTTGAGCTAAGCCCAAGAAAGGGGGGATGATAGAAGCCTATAGGACGAGCTAAAGAGAAAAGGTCGTCCAAAAACCAGGAGGACCTAGGCAATAGATGCCCTTGTGATGGTTTGATACTGCAGGACGAGTGTTAGTAGCTCGAGTAAAACGGCTAGAACGTGGCTCGTCCACAAAAACAAACAGGTATTGGCCGCTTTCCCTCTTTGGGCGAGACTCGTCTGTATTAGCAGACTGTCCAAAAATCTAGGACGAATCCCACTAAATACTTGGATACTTTATGGACGATTGGTAATTGTCCAAGGCCAAGGATGGCAATCTTCTCCTGCATACATTTTGTAAACCGCCCCAGACGAGTCTCTTTTGGCAAGTGTTTGTTTCATTCATATTATGCAGACCGTCCAAAAAATTCAGGACGAGTCTATTCTTGTACTTGGAGACAATTTTTAAAGATTGAAAATCGTCTAAAGGCAAGCAAGCTGCTCTTTCCTTAAACATCTGTGCTGGACGTCCAACAATCATGACGAAGTTAATGTTATACTTAGTCAAATTGGAATTGTTGAAAATAAGAGACAAGCAATTGGCAAAAGTCCTTCATATATATCATAAGCAAAAATTTACAACTTAAGACTACTGAAGGGCTAAGACTACAACGGCAGACAAGCCAGGAAACTTAGAAAAATAAACCTAAAGCTAGGCATCATCTTCAGCGTGAGTTTCTTGGTCGTCTTCAGGGTTCCCATCCTCGGCTGCAGCCTCGTCGTCGGACTCTAAAAACTCCGGAGGTTCCTCGGCGCATACCATAGCCCGATGGACACTCTGTTGATATTCCAGACGACGTACAAAGCTTGGGACCTCATCAGCTTCAGCCAGCATCTCCAAGGCCTTGACGGCCCAGTCCTTAGACGTTTCGACGACTTGCTCCAACCCTTCCTTGGCATCGTCGAAGGCCTTGGCCGCCTGCCTCTCTAGACGGGCAGTTCTCGCCCTCAGGAGAATATTCTCCCTCCTCAGCTGGACAGCGACGAGAAGAGCAGCATCTCTTTCACCCTTTAGATCTGTGGAGATAGTATCTAAGATCATCTTCAGGCGGTCTTGCTCCGTGTACAGATCGTTGATGGTGACAAGATATTTCTTGTTCGAGGATTCCAAGTCTGCTGATCTTTTCTCCAAAGCGTCCAGTGACTGACGATGAAGGGTATTAGCCATCTCAATGTCGTGGATGGCCTTGTCGCCTGCCGTTGTCGCCATGTGGACGAGCTGCTTATTCTCTTTTCTTAGCTCCCTCGCCCATTCTTCAGTAAGCATGCTGCGAGTAAAAAGCTGGAACCATGAAAATAAAACAGGTCATTAGACGAGTTACAAAAACAGCAATTTAGTACAAGTATGAAGCTAAACCGGCAGAAAATTATACCTCGGCAGCAAGCTGAGACATGTAGCCCACATGCCCGACTGATGCTCCCCTTAACCCTTTGATATAGGATTCAGGGTAGCATTTGAAGAGCTCCTGCTTAAGCCGATCTTTTTCTCCCTTGGACATTCTGGCAAAAGCAGGAGAAGACTCCTCATCCGAGTCTATGGTGGGAGGAGCTGAGGGTAAAGCTGGGCCTTTGCCCTTATTTGAAAGAGGGGGAGAGTCAATTATCTTGATAGGAAAGACAATGGCTTGTCTATTGGACGGACTCATAGACCGTCCGTCGACCCGCACCGTCCTAACTATATTCGGATAATATGACTCACCAGATGAAATAAATGCCGTCCTAACAGCTAACGACATCTGAGGCACCAGCTTGGCTACCGAGCCGCTGAAGCCCGGGTAGTTCCCAGCCGCCGTCTTCGACTCCGGAATAACCAAAGCCAAGGACGACTCTGGTCTGACTTCGGTAGAATCCGCTGGCAAAGCGTCCAACTGACCAGCAGGATTCGCAATCTTTTCCCCCTCGGTAGGGGCAGCAGCTGAAAGCTCCCTTTTCAGGGTCTTCTCTGGCCTCTTTCTTGTGAAGCCCTTAGGCTTTTTCGCGGGAGGCTGCTCCGCGGCCGCTGTAGGCCTCTTTTTGGACGAGGACGACTTCCCAGGTGGAAGTTTGTTTGTAGGAGCATTTTTCTGCAAAAAAAGAACAAGTTATCAAACTGGTCGTCCAAGGAACAAAAGTTATAATTCCTATTACAAGACTTCAGACGAAAATCACCCGAAGAAGGAAGGCGTCTTAAAATGAACACCTCCTCTCCTAAGGGAACCTCGTCTGAACAAATTTCTGAATACAGACGAAGTTGATGCAAAGAAGGAAGCCGTCCCAAAATTGGACGGACTAACATGACTCCCGTCCAAGGAAAGGAAATCAACTCTTCGCCCAGCTTCAGAGCCCAAAACCTCCCAGACGAGAATGGCCCCAAGAAGGTGGCCGTCCAAGCATGGACGCTTTCCTTCTTCGGGCTATCATCGTCAAGGGTAAGGTACTATAACTTGGACGAGTCCAAATGGTACTCGTCCAAAAAAAAAAAAAAAAAAAATTAGAGAAAGAAAAAAATTTAATCTCAGACGAGTTTGGCCCCAAGAAGGTGGCCGTCCAAGCATGGACGCCTTCCTTCTTCGGGCTATCCTCGTCTAGGGAAAGATACGAGTACTTGGACGAAACCTAATGACCCAAAGGTGAACGTCCATGCTTGGACGTTCTCCTTCTTTGGGTGATTCTCGTCCAAAGATTGGATACCAATTCCAGACGAGCCAAAATGACCCTCGTCTAAAAAAAAAAACAAAAGAGAAAAGAAAAAAAACAAAAATTTACCAGCATCTCAGCCCTCTTTTCGGCGCTGCTTTTGGCATACTCCTTCCATAAGTTGTCTGTGAATTTTGACATACTTATGTCTCCCGTCCAAGAAGCTTTGAGACGTGTTCTAGCCGAGTCTGCAGCAAGAAGACAAAAAATTGGTTAGTCTAATGAATTATGGACGAAGAGTTTTACTTGGAGGATTTTGAATGTATACCTTTATCATCGGCCAACCGCAAGCCAACGGCGACCAAGAAGTCGTCTTGGTAAAACATTTCATTAAAGGGTATCCAGTTAGATGGCCCCTTAAAAGATCGTTGGCCGGGCCTGGAGTACTCCTTTATTCTGAAGTACTCCACCACTTCTTCGTCGAAGTTATCCTCCAGGTCCAGCCAAAACTGCTTCCGTCCCGTATTCGTGACGGACCGATTGTAGAATATATAGCCCTCAGTGGCAGAATCATTGGCCGCCTTTAAGAAGATGAAGTCGGCCTTCCAGTCATGCATCTTCGAAGGCTTTTCCCAAGCCATCAGGAAGCCGGGACGGTTGCAGATGTTGAGCCATGCCCCGTCCACGGCCCCAGGTACCTTGGCTGCATAATGGATATGGGTAAAGGCTTGAATGGAAAGGGCTAGGCCGCACAGCTCACAGACGACAATGAACGTCAAGACGTTGTGCCAAGCGTTTGGAGCTAGTTGATTATGGCCGATGTGGTAGTACTGCAGCACTTGTTCTATGAATTCATGGAGAGGGAACCTCAATCCCGCGTCCAAGGCCAGTTTATAGACGGCGAAATGGTTCCTGGGAGCGCTCAGCATCGTCGCGTCTTTATTTGGAATAACAAAGGAGAAGCCCGGCATGGGCATATAGGACAATAAATAGCTAGGGTCCGGGCCGATTTTCTCTAACCATTTACGATTGACCAAAATGAAGCCGGGGTCAGAGAGGGGACCTAGATGCCTTTTAATTTCCGACGAGGTAGTGGAAGCCTCGTCTGACTCTTCGGCATTATCAGACTCATTGACGTTGTTATCATCTTCGCCGGTTTCCTCCATGTTGGTGTCCCTGCCAGAAGTACTAGCCTCAGAATTTATATTGGTTTCTAAAATATGGTCAGGGGAAGGAGGGTCGTTCACCGGCCCAGCACTTTGGACCTCTCTTGCCTCGTCTGGCACCCGTCCAATAGATTCCTCCATATCTGAACTATTTGACGGGATTATTACCTTTCGTCTTAGACGGGCCGTTTGCTTGACGCGAGCCAGATTACCCTGCACAAGTAAAGACTGGGTCGTCTGACTTTCTCGGCCAAAACCATGAAAAAATATATACTCGGCCAGAAGAGGCCCAACTCTAGAATGTGCCGAAGAAGAAGTATCGGTTCTAGGGTCAAGGCAAGCTCTTGGTCGGCTAGGATTATTTGACGAAGAAGATTCCATTTTACTGATTTTCTAAGAAAAAATAAAGAATAAAGAAGAATGAAAAGAACAAAGAAACGATACCTGCTAAAAACATCTGGACGATTCGGTGAAGAATGCTAAGGCTGGACGATCTCTCTCTCTCTCTAGAAAAGTTTGCAGAGCCCCTCTCTCTAGAAAAATTCGTTCAAGGTGTGAAATGATTAAATGTTCTCACACCAAGAGTATTTATAGTGGGTAAAAAAACTTGTGGAGCCAGTCAGAAATGACCGAAGAAGAGAAGGTAACGGTCGGTTATGACGGCAAAATCCAGGAAAAGGCGCGTCATTTCTTTCATTTTGAATAAAACTACCTTCTGTAAAATGGGCCTTAACCGTCAGATGGGCCAACAAAAAGCTACCTTGGGTAAAAGGGCCTTAACCGTCAGATGGGCCAACAGTGAAAGCCCTTTTAGGGGCAAATGTTGTAGCCTAACATCTACGACTCTCTTAACGACACGTGGGCTCATTAGAGCCGTACACGTGTCACCCTAGTTAATATGGAAAGAAGGCTTAATCTCTGGGCCATACTCAGTTGGGTTAAAAAGAATTGATAAACTGAACCCAGCACTACCAGCTGGCTGCAGGAGAGTGGTTAATAAACCTTCACCAATCATGGCCTGCCACGTGTCATGATATGATTCCCCAGCCAATCAGAAGCCACTATTCTAGGGCAGATTTTAAGGATAGCTGTCAACTTGCTATCACTATAAATACCCCTGAAATCAAGAGAAAGATCATTCAATGCAAACAGTGTAAAGTTACTCTGAACAAATACTCTCTCACTTTCTCTCTCTATCTCTACATTCTCTCATAACTCCTGATATCTGACTTAAGCTTCGGAGGGGGAACCACCACCCAAACCTCCAGGGTGGGTCCCTTTTTTACAGGTTCGGGGGAGAAGCCTAGGCCAAGGACAAAGCTGATTCAGGCATCATTGCACAAGTCTCCAATTGAAGAATACTCAAGATATATTAGTTACTTGCTGGACAAGAAAGCTTAGCGCATAGCTTACTTGGTGGACGAGTAGACTAAACAGGTCTCCCATGTGGGAGGTAAGAAGCCATACCATTGGACCCAAGAGTCCTTAGTCTTTTATTTTTAATTTTATGTTCATATACTAGTGTGCTCTTTTTCAAAAAAAAAAAACTAATTAATAATAATAATAATAATAATAATAATAATAATAATAATAATAATAATAATAATAATAATAATAATAATAATAATTATTATTATTATTATTATTATTATTATTATTATTATGTTATCTATATTATTATTATTGTTATTATTATTATAATATTATTTATATTATTATTATTATAAAATTAGTATTATTATTATTATTATTGAAAGTTGTGCATAGTAATAAAATGATAGTAATAATAATACTAGTAATGAAATACAAAGTAATAATAATATTAGTAATAATATGTTTTTTAAAAGATAAGTACAGATCAGATCAGATCAAATCAGAAAAAATAAGTTCAGATCAGATCAGATCAGAAAAAATAAGTTCAGATCAGATGAGAAAAAATAAGTTCAGATCAGATCAGATAAGTTCAGATCAGAAAATTTCAGGTGAATTAAACATAGCCTTAGAGCAACTACAATGGCAAGCTACAACCAGTTGTAGCTTTGTGTGCCACATTAGATTTCCAAACTACAACATTCCCAAGCTACAACCTCTCTCAATGGAAAACTACAAACACTTGTAGTTTTTTTAGGTCCCACATGTCATCACCATATCCACAATTTTTAATATACAACTAGTTTTTAGCCCCGGGCTATGCCACGGGTAAGGAAACTTTTTATTTATCAATATTGTAATTTAAAATGATAACACTAAATACAACTTGGTCTAGTGGTTAAAACTTTCGCATATGAACTTGAGGTCACGGGGTTGAAACCTATACTATGCAATTTCTATTTTTTTTATTGTACATGGATTACATGAACTAAAACTCCCTTAGGGAGAACGCCACGTGGCACCGTTCCTTGTTTAGGAACGCCTTTTAATATATGTATATAGATTCATACAATCATAATTTGTAATTAACTTGTAAAAATAATAAATTTTAAACATAAATGACTTTTATTCCAAATGTTAAATAACTCATTTTTTTTAAAATTAAGATAACAAAAATAATAATTAAGATACAACATAATTAATACATAAAAACGAAAGCGAGGTTACATTAAAAAAAATACTACATATTGTCTTGATTTCCAAAATGCGTCCAAATGTGCTTCACTAGATCCACCTTGCGTTGATGATGCTTTTCTCTATCTCGAATTGTTACATCTCTTGCCGGATACGATTCAAAATCCTCAGTATGTCCTTGTCGGGTATCATCACGATCAATTGGTTGTGAAAAATCTGCAGCGGGAAAGTTTCTTGCATATGTGTGTCGTTCATCTTCAACAATCATACTATGCAATATGATGCAAGCTTCCATAATATTATGAAGCTTGCTTTTATGCTAAGTTCGCGCTGGACCACGCACTATTGCAAAATGAGCTTGGAGTACTCCAAATGCTCTCTCGACATATTTTCTTGCACTCTCATGTTTTTTTTTTTAAACATAGTCTTTTAGGATCTTGAGGATGTGAGAAGCTCTTAACAAATGCAGCCCATTCAGGATATTAAGGTAGTATCCCATGGTGTATGTAGTACCATTAACATTAAAATAAACTTCTGGAGCTCTACCTTGTAATTCATCTTGAAATAAGTTTGATCTACTCAATACATTAAGGTCATTGTTCGACCCAGCCACACCAAAATATGCATGCCATATCCAGAGATCAACCGAGGAAACTGCTTCAAGCATGATTGTGGGATAACCATGATCACCTCGTGTATATTGGCATTTCCATGCTACTGGACAATTTTTCCAGGCCCAATGCATGCAATCAAGGCATCCAAGCATGTCAGGAAAGCCATGACAATCTTCGTGCATTTGAAGCAATCGTTGCACATCATCAGCATTAGGCCTTCTCATGTACACCTCGCCAAATACATTGATAATAGTTTTACAAAATATATTTAAACATTCAATTGTCGTACTTTCACCGATTTGTATACATTCATCAAGTATATCTGCTAGGGATCCATATGCAAGCATGCGAATAGCTACTGTGCATTTATGCATTGGCGACAATCCAAGTCGTTGTGCATCATCTTTCCTCTGTTTGAAATAGTCACATTGTTGTTCAACTGCATTTACTATCTTGACAAACAAATCTCTCCCCATCCTAAATCGCCTTCGGAAAATGTGTTCCTGATATACCGGATTGGGAGAATAATAGTCGTTGAAAAGACGATCTGCACCGCCTTCATGATCCCATGGAACCATTTTCCTGGGAGGGTTTGAAATATTTTCAATTATTTGGAGCGCCATATGCTCATCTGTTTAATACCAAAAATCATCATCCATATCCTTCATCCAATTTGTGATATTGGTTGAAGAACCAGGATTGTGAGACATATTGAAATTGCAGGTATGTATGGAAGGATGATTTATGTTTGGAAGGATGATTATTTTACTTAGATGGGAAAGAGAATATGAATAAGTGTTGTGAGGTTATACGAAAGATGATATATTTATAGGGAAACATGATTCCCTTTGTCAGATTTGCAACGACTACATGCCAACGGCTATAATGCTGTTAAGTTAATTCCAAGTTGCTACATTCCAAAAATGTAGTTTCCAACGGCTATATTCCAACAACTGAACTATTTGTTGCTACATCCCAAAAAGCTAAACCCCAACAACTACTGTCCAACGGCTAGAATCCAAAATTTTGAAAAAAGCAAGCTAAGATAATTGAAATACATAGAGGAAATAATTGAAATACATAGAGGAAATAATTGAAATACATAGATTGAATAATTAAATACATAGATAAAATAACTTAAAATATTCGCTACAATAACTAAAACAACATAGCTAAAATATTTGAATACATAGCTAAAATAAGTGACATACATAGCTAAAATAACTGAAATTAAACGCTAAAATAATCGAAATACATAGGTTATTTTTTTTCAAATACATTGCTAAAATGACTTGAACAATACTGTATATTGTACTTAGCCTTGATGATCGAGCAAACTTGATTATGAGTGTTACGAGTGTTTTCGTCCATCTGTGAAGTATCATTGAAAAGAAATTCAAAATCTGCAACACGAATACGCTCCTGGTACATGGCCAATTTTTTCTCCTGTAGCTCTTCAAACTTATTCCATGTTTGAGTAGCATCCTCAATAACCTTCTTGCTCGTCGACTTCCCCTTACCCCTTGCTGCTGCTTTAGCTGCCTTTTGACCCGGAGGACGCTCATCCATCATTGTTACGCTGTTAGTGTCACTTGCATCCGCGTTTGAACTTGATAAAGTGTAAGCGCCCGAGACAGTATATTTTGTTCTCTTTGACTTACTACCTTCTTTAGTAACGAACTCTTTCCATTTTTGTTGATCTCGAAGAATTTTCCAACTACGTAGGTAAGGAAAATTTCTATCAGTTGGGTTGCGATTCTTCCAAAGTTTGATGGCCATCTCGATCACTTGATCTTCATCATGGCCACTAGGATGTGTATCCTTAACTTGAATGCAGCACCCATTGAACTTCGAAACCTCGGCACTCATTTTATACCATGATTAGAGGCTTTTTCAACATCAACCTCGGGACCTTCTGTCCTCCACTGGTTGGAGTATTGAACAATTTTCTCCCATAAATCCCTGTACGACTGATTGGTTCCTACAACAGCATCATTTGAAATTGTCAACTAGCTTTTACATAAATCTTGATCTTGTTCGTGGCTCTACTTGAATTTTGTTCCTCCAACCCCTCTTCCTCTTTTTCTCCCTCTACCTCTACCATTATTGCCTCTTCCTCCGCCACCAGTGTTCTTCTGAACCTCTACAACCTCTTCTTCTTCATCAACATCGATAGCCGCTCCTGAAATTGGAGAGTCTTGGTGCAGGTAGAAGCTCCAATACTCTCTCTTCTTGAACTTTCATGAACCACATATGATTCATGAGGGAAAGGAGGACGAGAGTAGTACATAGGCGTAGTCGGACGATTACTCGGCTTAGGCTGGTAATGATAGGATGGATGGTAATACATTTGAGCGTCGGGGGGAATCGCTTGATTTGGATCATAGTAAGATCGGGAAGTTGGGCAAATCGGTACATTTTGGGCATTTGGATTATTTTGGGTTGAACTTTGGGATGTTTGATTTTCTAAATTTTGAAAATTTTCTAAATAAGGATAATATTGACTATATGGATCTTGAGAATAATCATCCATTTGTGGGCATATTTTTTTGAAGGAAATAATATATGAGAGAAAGAGATTATAGAAATTTTGTGGGTATATTTTTTTACAACACAATTACTCCTATTTATAGACTAATATTTGAAAAAAAAAAATTTTAAAATAAAAAACAAAAAAATACGTTGCATATACTGTCATACAACATTACCGTTGTAAATCACACTACAGTTCCACAAATTACTCTACTGCTCCACATTACCGTTGCAAGTCTACTATTATACATAGAAAATTAAATGAAAAGTAAATGTTGAAAGTGAAAAGTGGAAGTGGAGCCCACAAAGAGTTGAAAAAAGCAAGTAGCTTTGTGGAGCTACTTGGCTTGCCAAAGCAACAAGCTCCCTTTCACTCCAACAACAAAGCTAGTAGCTCCAACTCTTTGATATTTGCAAGCTGGTACTTATTCCATACCGCTGGAGCTGCTCTTAGAGGCTTAGAGCACTCCCTCCGTTTTGTTTTGTTTTGTTGTTCCTATTTGGAATTGGATAAAAATCAATGCAACTTAAATGGGTGTGAAGGGTAGATTGGTGGGTGGGAGGGGGGTAAATTGGTGTTTATGAGGGAGGAGAGAGAAAGAGCTATTATTATATGTTTGTTAAAAAGAAATGAAATATTATGTGCAAAAGTATTTTTTTTATGTTATTTAATTAGAATTAACAGCAAAACTAACAGATCTCAAGTTTAGTACCCAAATTGAAATATTTTAAAGTTGAGTATCCAAACTGAAACTTTTGGCAAAGTTCAGTATCCACTTGTGACCTTAACTCGCAACCAATAATACGCAAGTTTGAGGGATAAACGAGTAAAAGATAATTATTGAATAGTGTGAACATATTTATTGCACCTTAAAACCAATGGGGATTTAATCATTTGAGTCATAAAATCACACTATATTAATGGAAAGATTCAATGTAAGAACAACAAATTAAAATTTCTCAATGCGGAATACAAGAACAATAAAAGAAAACGAGGGGAGTATCTGGTTAAACTTTGTTGGATTGTAAGAAATAAAATCAATATTTATTAGGAAACTTATTATGTTTCTTGTTCTTTGGTTTAACTTCTTCTCTACCATTACTTGTTGTGATTGTGTCTTCCAACCTTGAGGGTGGGGTTCAATACCCACTAGGGGCACTTTGAGGGTAGGTATTTCCCTTACCCTCCCCTTTACTCTCATAGTGTCTAGCCCGTTAACCCGGGTCCGGTTGACCTGTGCAAGATTCCGGTCCATTAGGGCAATTCATCTTACCAATAAAATAAGTCAATTTGGTTGTTGGGTCGAGTTAGTTTGGCTCTAGTTACTCTTGAGTCGGGTTTAAATTGGACAATTTGGTATGTCGGTTCGACTCTTGATTGGGTGTGATCATGTTCGGTTCGAGTCAAACCGATCCAGGTTGTAAACGGGTTAGTTTTGTTGCCAATTGAGTTCGAGTCGTATCATATATTTGGTACCATTATATCTCGGTTGGGTCATCTTAGATTTTGGTTGAACTTCAGGTCGGGCCCTACGGGTCGAGTTATATTCAGATCATGTCAGTTTCGAAACAGATTCATTATCGAGTTCTGATTAACTTTAGATCAGATCTTAGAGCAAAGCTACTCATGTCTATTTAGATCATGAATATGTGTCATGGAGTGTGATCTAAAAAATTATGGTCTTCCACTCATGGTTCTTCGATGATCTAATTTTGGTCATTCAACGACATATTGCAATTTATATCATCCCATGAACTAAGTTATGGAACAAGTCATGGAGCAAGTAAAAGTGGGGCCCACATGCACAATTTATAATTTACCACTGGTCATAATTTTTGAGATGTATAAATAGACATCCATTTTGCTATATTTTGACACACTTCTAAGATTATTTATTTTCTCTTTAGATATTATACATTTGTGTTTTTATTTGGGGGATGATGCTATTTTTTCTAGTCATGAGTGGGGTGCATTTGTTAAAATGGGTTATGATGCATGATCAACTTTTTTAAGATGAGAGAGAAAGTTTATTATAGAGGGGTGATATTTAGATCATTGGTGGCCTTGCTCTTATTTAGTACTTTGTTAGAATTTTTTAGTTCAACCATTTTGACTTTTGACAATATTCACAAATTATATTTTGACCATCTTGTATTATTTATACATAAGGAAAAACATAGTCATGTAGGATCTTGTTTGATTCCTCTCAATATATGTTTATATAAGATCAACTTTTTATAATTTTTTCTTAGACCTAATTAAAAATAATAATTGTTCAAAGCTATGTGTTGGCAAATGTGCAAAGAGCAAATAGTAGAACTAAAAAAAGGAGGAATTATTACTTAGATTGGGTCATTTTTTATATACGTTGAGTTACGAGCAAGCCCCATCGTGTTTGTTTATATTCGAATCACGTCTTTCTCAAAATCAAGTCATCATTAGAACTATAATTGTGGTATCTACGAGCATACTGAAAATTGACATCTATAACCCTTAGAAAATTTGGAGTTGAGCAACTATACTTAAATAGTGATATGGGTGATAAAAGGTTGAAATTCACTATTCATAAGGTATTGGTAAATCTGAACCCTTGATCTGCAAACTGATTTGAGCCGTTGAAATTCTTCTATGTGTCTCTCTTTTCTCTCCTCTTTCTATGTCTTCCTCGTCTATTTCGTTATTTATCTCTTTTCTCTTCTTCCTCCTCCTTCTTTGACTCTCTGTCCTCTTTAGCCATTAACGTGGAGTCTTTCCCTTCTTGCTCCTTAGCCTCTTTTCAAGTTCGCGTGATATTATAGACTGAAATCAACCTTGCCATCAATTCCCCCAATGTTCATATATCAATGGCCTCCCGCACCCGATTTTTACTGTTCCTGTCGTTGTTGAGTGAGAAAGTAAAAACATGTTTGTTTGTGTAGACACAAAATAATGTCTTCCCAATTCCCATTGATTGCCCAATGATGAAACATATCGTCGTCCTAATTGGTCCGGTCCAAAGGAAGAGCAATCGAACAAGCTAAGCCCAAAATCATTTCGAAAATATAAAGTCTATTTATTAAATCGAAGCCCAATTTTAAAGACCCAATTAATTATTTCTCATGAATAATTGTATTTTTTAATATTTTAATATTGATTATTATTGATAATTAATATTTCGAAAATTAGATTCTTATTCCTAAAGATAACTGATTTCGGATTTCGAATGATAAATTTTATCAAAGGATAAAAAAGATTCTTAAAACAATAAAAAAAAGGGGCCAGAAAGCAAGTGCACATGGTTCACAGCGGTGCGTCTGGCGCACAGGCTATGCGTCAAGTGCAACGCGGTGCGCCAGATGCACTATTTTACTTTATCTTTTCGACTCGTTTTCGGTTTCCTTTGCCTATAAATACGTCATTTCTTCGAATGACCTTTAGGCAATGCTTTCCTACGACTTCTACGCATACTCTCCCATACTCAAACTCATATTCAAACACTCAAACTCATATTTTAATACATTCAAACACATTCATACTTTCGGATTTCCTATTTTAAGCTTCAAGATTGCTAATCTTGAAGATCGCTACATAACACCCAGGCGGCAAAGGTATAATTCCTGAGGGTCAATTCCAATTTAATTCTTTTTTTTACTAACAATTTACTTGTCATAATGTAGATCTTGAAGGAATTAACGCTCTCTTGTACATTCTTCCCAAAATCTTCTCTTTTTATTTATTTTCTTTATTATTCATATGCATGATTGTATGTTTTGATGCTTTCATCACCTCACATGACTATTATTGCTAATCAAAGACCTAAATAACTATTCTAACGTTAAATTTAGATAAGTTAGGTTCCCTGTAATTTGATTCCATAATAACATGTCACCAAAAATTAGTCTTTTGTTTGTTTAATGAAGCAACATAGATTAATTATACATTGCATCGAAACGTTGCTTGGTTATTTAATTGCATAAAACATGACATAAATTGATATTAAGTAGAGGCCATCAATGGGCGAATTTTGATTCCTGATCTTATTCGTACCCTCGCTCCCGAACTCAATATATGGTTCATTGACCATTCGTGTGATGGGAAAATCTACATTGGATAAGTCCCTAAGTTGTCTCTATGATTTCCGAATATACAATTAGGTTTATGAGTCTTTCTTTAAAGACTTGTTAGCGACTTCAAAACATTTTTCAATAAAACCTTTACAATGTGGTAGTCAAATACGCGCTAACATTGCGTAGGCGAAAAAAACACGCCTACAATTTGGCGACTTCACTCGGGAGGATTTTAAGAAAAATTAATGTTTTTAAATGAGTGGGTGAAACTCGAAAAAGACGATTCATACTTGTGTTTATGCCTTTAAATAACATTACAGTTTTGCATATGCATGGTTATTGTTTAAGCAAATATAACAACAATCTTCCTTGCCTCATTAGCATATGTTCTATGCGTGAGGCCACCCCCGGGGGTTTGTGCTTTGTTCTTTTGAAAGCTTCCTAGAGATAGTGTTGGATCTTTGTCATAAGCAAACCTACCCAACCATGGCATTATTCTCTTGTTTCTAACTTGAGAACTGGAGTGCGTCTTACACGTGGCCACCTTTTTAAGCAAAGGTACGAAGCGTGGGATCAATCTCTTAGTTATGGACCCTTTTTAGCCTTAACCTAAACCTGACCATAGTTGAAACGTAGAACTGGACTTTAAGTTGAGAACTTTTTGCATTCATGTTATATGACACTTGCGTGTGATTGCGATTTTTGCATGTTATTAACTTGTCAAAACGTCGATGTGTATTGCACCTAAAATCGTGTCTAAAAAGATCGTCAAAATTGAACAAACCTTCGCCAAATCGGCAAATTGCATGTTGGGGGGCAGTGCGCCAAATGCACCAAGGTGTAGGCTTCGCGCAGAGCGCACTGTGGTGTGTGGCGCGCAACCTTTACGTCTCATGCTATTGCCAATTCAGCTATCGTTTAAGTCAATAAAGTATGTTAATAAATCCGTCATAATGTCATGTTTTCATCGCGGCCAGAAATCATGTGGAATTAGTCAAAACTGTTGAGTCCCCTAGGTTTTGAATGATGAAAACAACTGTAGGGAACAGTTGTTATTACAGGTGGTTCTAGGCTGTTAGGAAACATCTAAGTATTCAACTGTTCCTGATTGTATAATGAAACAATCAAAAGAATATTTGCTCTGCTATGATGTGTTTTTGTGTAGCAAACATGTTATTCCAAGACTTGAAGCAAAGAGGCCCTCTCGAAGTTGTTCGAAGAAAAGACAAAGTTCTTCATTGTTGATTCAAGGGAAGCTTCAAGGATTGAAGTGCATGAAGATAGTTTAGGATTCTTTAATCGATTCATCTTGGGTCTTCATGTAATATTTGCGTACCAGTATTTGATAGCAATTGCAATTAAAGAAACAACTATAGGACATGAAATTGACAGAAAACTGAGGCAATTGCACGAGTACAACAACGAAGTAGTAATATTGAAGTTAACAATTGAAAAGATAGTTCTAAAAGAGAAGCAAACCCATAACTAAAAAGTAAGAAAACAAGCAAATGAAAGAACAAGAAAAGGCCAAAGCATAACCATTATACAGAACCCAAAAAATAAAAATAAAAATAAAAAAACAAAAACAATTTAGAGAGATCAGATTGCAAAAGACATCCCCTCCTGCCACGATGCTACCTACTGGAACAAGAGAGTATAGAGGAGCTTAAACACCTTCATAAGCATTAGCACACGACTTCGAGGGTAGAGGAGGAGCAACCAAAGCGGAGTTAGAATGAGGATTATACTAGGGTGGCCCAGAGAAAATTCTTCAACTGTTACCAAAGCAAATAAACACTAGGATAAGCTTGTCTCATACCATTAGCAGGAGTGGGGGCAGATCCGGCAGAAGAGCCTCAACAATTAGCATCTAGCGTAGGAGCATTCACTCAAACTAAATAATGAACTAGATGAGAAAGCTTTGTTTTGATTAACTCCTGCAGGCTCTGACATAAAAGCAGAAGAAGTCAGAAGAATAGTTCCCATAGGGGTGTTTGGAGGGTAGGGACCTGGCGTGGATTTCCAGAAGAAGACCCAAGCGCGGAAACATACTGTGGCAGGGAAGACATTGTGATAGGTATGACTAGAGGTTGCAAGAATATTGACATAGCTACGATGAGGAGGGGTTGGGAGCAGGGAAAAAAAACGCGGTCGCGGTCGCGGGAACGGTCGCGTTGTCGCGGGAACGGCTTGTAACGGGGGAATAGAACGTTTCGCGGCCAACGCGGCGTGAATTTTTTAAAAAGATTCACATTAATACGTTCTAACCTTATTTGCATTGTTTTAGTTATTAAGCATTATTACAACATAATATAACCAAATCTATCAGAATATCGTGTTTCATCAACTATATAATTAAATCATCAAATATTTTTGGCCAATGTTTGAAAAGAACGGATGTAACGGGAATAAAAACGTTCTAACGCGGGCGAGTTCGCGTTACGGAACGGACAACGCGGCGAGAAGTATGTGATTTTTATTATGGCGTTCCGTAACGGGATTTCGCGGAACGGCAAATCCAAAATCCGTTACAGAACGGCCGTTCTGTAACGGAACGGGAGAGTTTTAATTCCATGGTTGGGAGTTTGTGAGACATGAAATACAAGAAAAAGAACACAGAAGAGGGAGAAGAAAATAAAATAAACAGTGAAGGAGCACACACAGAGAAAACAAGGGAATGAGATAACCAAACCCAAATCATAATCAATTAGATAGACTATAGAAACTCTTCTCCAAAAGAACCCGAAAGTAAACAAACAGTAAACCATGCAGAGATACGGAAACATGAAAGTGCCAATTTGCATCCAAAACACATAGGAGATCACCAGAAGCCCATACAATATAGACACGTAGCAAGCAATTGGTAAGAAAGAGGAATATGACACACACTGAGAGATAGAGAATTAGAAACTTCCCTGAGCTAGAGATACTCCCAGTCATAAGAGAGACAAAGAGAGCATGTATAAGCCAAAGCAAGAGAGGATATGCTAATAGTATAAAGGGTCGAATCTTCAAACCTGTACTATTCTCTCATTGATACAAAATACCAAATGGTTTAAGAAACCATAAACAATTTTGGTTCTTCAGGTCAAAATCTTCTGGACTAGCAGCGCTTAGCAAGTCATGCTACAACAATGATAGCTTTGTTCTGCACTACCAAAAGACAACTCTAGCAAGCAATGCCAAAATTACAGGGAAGGCAAACTATTTTATTTTCAGCAAAGATGATACATCATATTGCCTTCATAGATAAAATATCGTATAAACCCGAATATTTTTGCAATGTTAGCCAAATTAAAGCTTGAGCACACAACAGCTTTCAATCTAATCCAGCAACAAGATCAGATCTTTTTGCTTTCAACATCCATATTACAGATATTTTCTGGCTAGGGTCCGGACTTTTGTGTCAAAATGTGATGATGCAATGCGAGAGCCGGGTAGATAGAGGGGATTGAGCAGAATCTGAAAATTTGGAGCGGACAGGTCAATAAAAACATATAAATCAAATCATAAAAGATTAAGATAGCTGTCAGCAGTCTTATTAAAGATCTTTGCAGATCAATATGTGATGATAAAGCGTTAGTGAGGTTTTACAAACTCAAAACTGAAAAATAATGATTTATCTTGTAGTGAATTAAATTAATGAATGAAAGAAAGCAGAGCAAAGCAGGTTATAAGAGCTTTGTGACTTGTGAGGCGATTATAATTTTGTGGGAGAACTAATAATTGCATATAGTATCTTTGTCAAAGAGATGCTGTGATAAGGTACTTTTTGAGAGTTTTAACTTTTCACCCATTGCATATAGACTTTTGTTTTAGCAATTTAGTTAGTGCTCTGACAGGATAAGGCACATTTCATGCCTCATGTTAACAACATCAAATTGTGTAGCATGATGCAGCTTGCTTCAGTTTGTAACTTCCAAATGGAATAACAAAAGAGAATTACTAATTCACTAATATTAATATAGGATACAGCTTACCAACACCTGAAAAACTAAACCAGAAAATCGAAGTCCTTCATCCCCACCCGGTTTACGATACTCCCTATGTTATTTTTTTTAAAGTGCAACAATTGTTTTTTCACGACCTCAAATGCACATCTTTGACTGCTAATAGATTCATTTAGTTACATATTTGTGGAAAAAAATTGAAAATTGAAATATTTTGAAGATACACCATAAAACCAATCCAACAAGATCTCACATGATGATATTTTATTCATATATATAAGTGAAACATGCAGTCAAGATTTGTAAAGTTTGACCACCAAAAAGAAACGTTGCACTTGTTCAAAATCGGACGGAGTACTTGAGAGCATGCCAATAAGGCAATAACACACATTTAAACTTGCAAACAAGACCATTACAGAATACACAAAAGTACCTCTTGAGCCAGATACAGTGAGGATTAGCAAAGAAATAATCTCATTCCCTCTCACAAAGTAAAGATACTTGAGAATGTAAAAAAAAAAAAAATTCTTCTTCAAAATTCCCACATGGCCTTTTTTTCAAAGGTCTATCCACAAACAGGTAGCAAACCAGTGTAAAATTTTCCAAATCTTTTCGACCTTCACACAAACAAATACCAAAGGATATTACCTCATCTTGTTCCCTAACTAATAATCATTTAAAAGTAATCTATTCCAAGATACAGCAGTCCAATAAAAAGCTTCCACATGAGATATAAGATCACCTAATAGATACAGAAAATTGTAGGTAACTAGTTTTTAGGGTGAAAGAATTAAAAATAGGGTTTGTGGTATTTGGCGAATCGGTGTAACAGAATTCTCTCTTTGTTGGTGAGCTTGTGACAATTCTATTTGTGGGCAATAACCAGTGAATTATGTTCTTTAGAGACGATTTAATTGCTTACTTTGGAAAAATACTTCTCAATCAAAGTTGTTTTCACAAGTATCTCCTTCTATACTTTCCAGGGGTAAAAGTTCAATGGTTGGAAAAGGTAATATTTTTATTCAAAAGATCATTAGATGAATAAATCTTCTAAGGCTATGTTTGGCAACACTAGCTGAAATGAAGTTGAAACTGATAAGCTAGCTGAAATAGATAAGGTGGTAGCTGAAACTGATAAGGTAGCTGATTATATGAAGTGTTTGGTAAAACTAATTGTTTAAGTGGTTGTTTTTTAAGTGACTTTGGTTGGGTTATAGTTTTTAATTACATGATTTATAAATTTATAATGTTATTAATAAATTAAACTATAACAAATGTGTGACAATTTGTAATATTATAAATAAATATACTATTAAGGGGTTGATATATACTCCGTTAGAAAAACGTCAATGATGTGCTCTTAATCAATCACCATTTGCGTAATTGCATTGGTAATATACGAAAACATGTCTCAAATGGAATGGCAGGCCTCACTGCCGTTGCTTTTTATATGCATTACTATCATAGATGGAATCTCATTCAATTGGACTTTGGATATTGAAACCCATTTGTGACCTTTTAATACTACAAAATGATACTTTTACGATTTCCCTGTTTTGCATTGCTGCAACACCTACACGCTTGCAATTATGCAAAATGCTATGCTGCAGCATCAACTACCCAACTGAAAATTTCAGTAGCTGTTTTTCAGACGCTACTTTGATTAGCGTCTGGACTTCAGTCACTAATAGCACCTGAAATACAATTTCAGCTTCTTCCCAAACATAACTATTCATTTTCTACTAAAAATTTCAGCACCTAATGATTTAAGTCACTTAAAATGGTTTCCCAAACAGAGCCTAAGCGTCCTACTCTGGTTCTCAATCTTTTTTCTGTATAAGCCTCTCTTACATTTTTTTATTATAGAAAAAATGTTCATGAAGGGGACTTAGATATGCTAACTTATTGTATGTTAGATTTGTTGTATGTTCTAGACCGCATCCCTTTTTTCAGCATATTGGATTTAGGATTTAGGAGGGAATTCTTCGGTGTTATTTTTTTCAAGTATCCAATCGCCACAAGTGGGCTTTTGTGCCATACACCCACCTTCCCCAAGACCCAAACAAACACCCCACCCCATACCTATGCTACTTTCTCCTGTACGCCTACTCATTACAAGAAAAATATCCCAAGTAATACAGGAAAATTAGAGTAATTCTACAAAGGGAACAATAGGCTATCTTCCACCAATCCAATCATGAAGGAATATACTAAAAGACAGCTGCACAAAAAAGTAAAACCAGGAATTTCAGTTTTCATGCCGAGCTCTAAGTAAGAAAACACTTATTCACATTGAAGTGATTGAACTGAAGAGGAAAGGTTCTCAGTGCTTCTAAAGTCTACTAATCCCAATAACACCACAAACAAATAAATTAAACAAATTTGGACATCCATTTAAGGGAAGTGTGAGAGTTTGAGAAACATTTTACGATAGAGAAATAGATAACAACAAACTCACATAAGATTTAATAGAGAGATTAAGACACCTCAAAATAAAACTATAGAGGAGAATGATAGCATGCAATTACATTGAACGATTGTAAGAAGTAAGGAATCAATTCTATTCTTAGAAACCATAAAACCCATTTGTAACAAATTCATCCAGAGGCAAAGCACCAACCCCAAATGGTAGAAAAAAACCCCACAACTCCTTGGGGTTATCCAACACTTGGAAGAAGTAGAGAAAGAAATAGAAATGGTGATAATTTTTTATTATTTGTCTCGTTCATTTGAAGAAATGGAAAGCCTTCTTATTAGATGATCACAATACTTTTCAACATTCAAAATTCTTGATCAATTATCACAAGAGAATTTCTAATATCACCATACTACCCCATTCATAACTACTAATATATATTCGAAATAGTGAAAGCGTGTAGCATCAGTCAAGTCTCTTAAAACTCCAAACGAACAAACCTCGTTTAGCCACTTGTTAACTTGGCAATATTTAACTAGCTACCAACTTTGTATTGGCTAATTTAGAGAGGTGGTAGCGTTAGCTGTTTATAGCAACAAGTGGTCAAAACAGTTGTTGTAAACTGATAGTTTGATAGTATACAAAATCGTTAGCTTTGGAAAAAGCAATCGCTAAATCAATACTTTTTCAAAAATTGACATAAGATGGAGCCAAAAAGCTTCTCCATATATATATTTTTTAATTCTGGTTAAAAAAACTACTTCCTCCATCCTCAATTGATTGAGTAAGAGATAGTTAGCGAAGGGTCTCACATCACATGAGTATGAACATAGTGTGAGAGTGAGATATAGTTAGTGGAGGTACCCACATCACATGGGTTGAGTAGGTTGAGTGAGATAAGTTTCCGATTTCAGGTAAGTAAACAATACATAGGACAATTATTTTGAGAATGGAGGGAGTATATTTTCATCCGATGAAAAAGCCATTCACCAAACATTGTTTATGGTTGTTTAGTCACATTAACAAGCTAAAAGGAAAAAATCAACAAAAAGCAGGCTCAAAGCCATTTTCCAAACAAGTCCTTAGTATAATATTATGACAAAAATTAATCCAGTAACATCAAGCACTCCCAAAATTTTACAGATAAAACTCCAAAAACACCTATCGTGCACCTTTTCAATAGTTCAATTTGAACTGAACACTTCCAATACTATTACCCCAAACATCAACACCATCACAATGTCTCATTTGACTGCCAATTATTACTTTTATACACACTAAAGCAGTAGGCGATTGTGTTTTGGGTCAATGGCCTATAACAGTCTTTAACTATTGTAAGGGTAAGGTAAAGAGTCATTGCCATTATATATGTAAGACAGCAGATCAAGTGTCCTACAACATACATAGGAAGATTGTATCAGATCTTGTAACTCTTGGCTTGACTGTAAAAACATCAACAGCAGCATATTACCATACTTAAGAGTTAAGTCGTCACTATACGACAGCTGTATCACAAGACTCATGCCACATTGCATGACCATTGAAAAGAGCTTCTTCTAAGCAATAGAGTAACATTATACAACCTTTTGAAGTGAGGAAGATGCAGGCATGTACATGATTTCATGTCTAGAATCATATAAACTATCAACTATAAATCATGCAACTGAACTGTGTAAACTGAATAACCAGGTAGCAGAGCCTAATTACATGTAGATGCAAAAAAAAAAAAAAAAATCCTCCATGAAGAAAGATCCCATAACTTAAAAAACATTCAAAACAGAATAGGGCATATTGGAGTGGGTCAAAAGGTACCGACAATTTTAGGAACTGATTCGTCCATTATCTAGAACAGGTATTTTGCCCTTATTGCGTCAGCGTTTCACCTACCTTAAGTACTTCCTGTCCTTTATCAACATTAACTCTCACTTGTTCAATTAAACATACTTGTAATTAAATAAATTCGAGCAAGTAGCATATCTTGTAGAAGTAGGAGAAGCAACAGCATACCTTGATATACAACTCGTGCACCTCCTGAAAGAAACTTTTCACTCCATCCTCATTACGAGAGTCATGAAGTAGCATGAATCGTGTATGTGATGATAGGTTAAAGAAAACAACAATTTAGCAAGATTCGGTCGAATAAGTTTAACAGAAAAAACTGAAATTATGCCAACATACACGATTCAAAAAAGAATGTCAGAACTGACATTGAAACTTGCATACATTTAGCAACAGAAGCAGAAGCAACTTATGGAAAAAAAAAAACCAAGTGAGAATGCAATCACAGACATCCCAAACTAGCAGAAACCACTGTCAACATCCATAATATCTTTTGTATATTATTAGATAATGAGTTGATTTTGTATTAGTTTTTTAAAAAACAAAAATGATTACATAAGAAGCTTCTAGAATGAAGGAAAGTCATTTTACCTTTTATTCATATAGATCATGTGAGGGTAAAAAAGTTCCAATGAGACTATGACAACAGAAGAAGATGGAAGAGAACCACCTTAAACAAGGTTTGCTTCAAAAAATTTCTTATATATAAGACATACTTTAACTGCCATAATATTGGAATAATCATTATGTGATTGAAATACAGTATTAGTGCCATTCATTCTTCAGCTCACGAAAACGGAAAGTCAATTATCATGATGACTACAGCGTAACAGGATACATCTTAATGAACTGAATAGTGAAGATGATACAAATCATCTCACAGCAACAGAAATATCAACATCAAAGCTATATCTAATACATGCCATGTAGAGAACAAACAATGAATCATCAATTCATCACGATACTAAGAAATCCAAAGGCAACCAATCAATCATTAAGAGTTTAAGACACTAAGAAATCATTGAATCAATCAATCACTGAATATTAGAGAATATTCTCAAGGATATGACCTGCAGTAACATATACAGACACCACCAAATCATTGAATCTGTCTATTGCTTTGAAAAACCTGAAAGGGAAAAATAGAGAATGAGAGTTAACACGAGCTGAGAACACAAAAAGGCTAACAGAAAAATTGGATATTAAAGCAAAAATATGCAGCTACAACAGCTTGTGATGGAAAATGAAACAGCTAACCTCAGAAAATATGAAAACTTACATTGCACTCGTTGTCCATGCAAGGTCCTGGACTATGTCTAAAGCAGCATGTAGTATAAACTGGTGCTGCTGTGCAGCATCTTCTTTCTGGAAGATTCAGCAAAATGGAACATTATTTGTCCAATAATTTTCAGCTTAAAAAACTAGCTTAGTCAGTATTCAATAATAATGTAGTAAGCAAGGAATCTATCGAAAGAGGTGACAGCATGAAATCAAATTTTATAGGCAAAATTGGCCTCAACACCCTGAAGTATAGCGCAGGTGCACCAAACACCCTCACCTAAGGCTTATAGCCATAACACCCCAAATTATAGACAGGGGTGCATTCCATACCATAAGTGACATATGTCACCGGAAAATGCATCGGAGACGGGAGAATCTTTATTTTTTAATATTATTTTCCTTTTTCCCCCATTTTCCTATTTTATTCTTTTTTCCCCTAATTTTATTAATTACACCCAAAGAAAGCACGTGCTTCATTTCTTCCTTTCTCCCCCTTTTTCTCCTCCTTCCCCAACTGAAGTCTAAGAGACATCAGCAAAAAAGGAATAATTTCGCAACAACCCAAATATGGAATAATACATGAATTCTGAAAAAAAAAGCAAAAAATTGCAGCAATGGAAGAATAATTGGGTCTCACGAAAATGTAGAAAACTAAGAACGCTAGATTGGTCCCATTTTAATTTCTTTGAGTTCTTGCATTTCAAGCTAGATTGGTGCCTTATTTTGATTAGTGAGCACCAATAATACCGGTGGTTCACTTTATGTTGTTATGTTGTCTTTTAGCATCCTAAACAAGTTCTTTTTGTTGTATGCTTTTGTAAACATGTGTTCCATGGCTTCCTATCTCTTACTTGAATTGATTTTTTTTTCTACAGTCTTTGCTATGTGACCCAAACCCAAACTCTCCTGCAAATTCAGAAGCTGCACGGATGTTCAGTGAGAACAAGCGTGAATATAATAGGCGAGTGCGCGAGATTGTTGAGCAGAGTTGAGCTTTTTCTTCCAATGTCTTTTTTTTGCAGATGTGTCTTAGAGTTCAGTTGGGGAAGAAGGAGGAAAAGGGGGGAAAGGAAGAAATGAAGCACGTGCATTCTTTGGGTGTAATTAATAAAATTAGGGGAAAAAAGAAGTAAATAGGAAAAGGGGGGAAAAAGGAAAATAATATTAAAAAATAAAGATTCTCCCGTCTTCGGTGCATTTTCCGGTGACATATGTCATTTATGGTATGGAATGCACCCCTGTCCATAATTTGGGGTGTTCTGGCTATAAGTCTTAGGTGGGGGTGTTTGGTGCACCTGCGCTATACTTCAGGGTGTTGAGGCCAATTTTACCAATTTTATATTAAAAGAGTTATACACCCCACATATATGAACAACTTTCAGAAGAACACAAAATAACTAAAGAAGACGACAAATTTGCCTTAAGCAGAACACTATACTACTCTACATATTAACCAGACTTGTTTTCGATCACTGAAATAAAGCAAGTCCAGAAAACCTCAGCTGCCTTAGTCCAGAAGGCAGCTAGATGAGTTACCCTATTTGCACATCAAGTGGCATGTCTTCATCTCTGGAACTCTTTCATATATACACCAGAAAGAAGCTAGATGAGTTACCTTATTTGTACAACAAAAAGCCACTTAACAAATGTTATTTAGCCTCCTCTCACTCAAACTATTCAGCTTCATATATGCCCTTATCTCCGGAACCTCTTTCGCATAATCTCACAAGCAGTACCACAAAGCAACATTCTTGAACACCACATAATCGCTAGTGCTATGCAATTGCTTAAAAAGAATTGCACTGTTTGTTTGGATGACTTATAAAAAAAGAAAACAGAACTTCTTAGGAAGTGAAATAATGAAGTTGTTTGGTTGGCATATATACGAAATTCTTCTTCCCATGAAACAGAGATATGTTGCTTACTTAGGTCCCCTAGGTAAGTAAAACCTCTTATGGAAAATTTTTCCAACTTTTGACCCTTCCTGAAAAATGGAAGTTTAAGGGAAAACCAACTTCCAAGGAAATACTACTTCCTATCTTCAGCGAAACGACCAACCGAGATTCGATGAGAGAAACAACTGTGAGCAACTATTTTTCCGTAAACACAAAGATGAATGGATGCATTACAATTCATAAACATTATCCCCCAAAAGTAATTATATGCCAGGAATATTCACGGTAATTAGAACCCAGTTCATGTCACTGATAATTTTATGATGGCAATTGTTCCAAACATTACATTGAAGTGGGCTTGATCATCTAATATGAGATGGATCACAGTATTTAATTTGTTTCGTCCATCTAATATGAGATGTAAAATTATGTTCACCAATTAAAGACTTGATCATTGTCTACCAAAATCTAATGAAATTGCTAAACCAAAATGAAAAATTAGAAGCGGAAATTAGAGAGAATTGAGAGGAATACTTTCAATGCAGAACCCAACTCAGCTTCGTAGATGGGAATATCAGTGCGACTCACGATCATAAAACACGCCGTACTCGCCATTTACTACGACTATGAAAGTGAATTTGCCTGATCTCAAACTATAAATCAAAAGAGTTTATGTAAGTCTTAGTAGGGTGATGAACAAACGATATGCAAGTGCCTTCCCAACCACAATGGAGCAGCAACAAGCACCCAAATTGCTGCGAGAACTCGAAATTTGTAGGTCCAAGTATCAGATTAACTTTTTTTTTGTTTTTGTAACCGATAAATGTAAGAGGAGGAGACTAGGAGAGATTGCGAGAGAGCGAGAGCGAGAGCGCGAGAGCGAGAGAGCGAGAGCACAGGTCGGGTTAAGTTGTCCCTCTTCTTTTGGGCTAAACTAAACTCAATTAAAAGGAGGAAATAATTGTACTGAATTAAAATTGAATAGAGTTAAACTGAATTGAAATTGTGCCTAAAATAACATCACCTCATAGCTCCTCTATTCTAAAAATTCTAAAGTGGTCTCGTCATATTTGAAAAATGATCACCAACAAAGCAAGGCCAATAGAAGTGTGAGTCAATCGAATTATCAACTCAGATCCTACTCATTTCCTACTTAAATCCATTACTTTTACTAATGAAATTCCAAAAATCATCTGAAATAATTTTCTGTAATTTTCAAAGATAATTAAAATCTATAAAAAAATATGAAATATCAAATCAAAAATTGTGATTGTGAATATAGTCGACAATAGAATAAGGATTAGGAGGTTGGCCGGAGTTTAAGATCTGAGCACGAGCAAATAATGGTGGATGAAAGAGAATAAACCAATATCTAGAAATTCTAGGTCTTTACAAAATAGGGATTTCATTTTTATTGTGAAATTACTTAAATTGGGTTTTGCTTCCATGGACTAGTTTCATTGTGATGTTCTGTATTCAAGGCTAAACAATTGTACTAAGGTCAATTTTAGAGGAGAGAGAAAATTGCTCGAGGTAGGAGAAAAGTGCCTTACTTGTGCACCGATCATAAGGTTGTATTGACCTCGTGCATACATCAGACAATTATTTATAATTGTCATCACTGATATGGTGGCATTGAAAAAAAATGAATCCTAATAAAACATCGCTATAGTGCATATGGCCGGTCACAACTAAATACCCTTTCAAAGAGATAAGGTCTTCATTTGGTGACAAGGAATGAGAAACCAAAGTGTTTCACTTGTGTGTCATTTGCATAGATGGACCTCTTGTGCAAAATTTCACAACCAGATACCATTATATATGATCTATATATAGTTAGCTTGTTGAGGTAAGTGGGGCCATGCAAGTGTCCCACTTGTGAATCATAAGGTTATATTGACCTCATGCATTCATCAGACTAATAATTTTCATTTTCAAACCCCATGGGATTGCTAATGAATAGGGGAGAGGATTCAATTGGAATTGGTCCACTATTGAGAACAATGATTCCTATTAGAACATTGCTAATAATGCATATGGTAAGAACTAATCACTCTTTCTAAGATTGAAAGCTTTCATTTGGGGCTAAGTATGGGCAAATCAAAGTATTCCACTTGTATGTCATGTGCATAGATTTACAGCAAATCAAAGTGTTTCGCTTGTGTGTCATGTGCATAGATTTACCTCATGTGCATATTGGTCAAAACCAAACACCGTTTTATAATTACCATGTTGTAGAAAAGTGAGGTCCACAAAGTGCCCACTTGTGCATCATGAGGTTGTATATACATCATGCACATATGCCCCATAGTATTGCATTAATGAGTAAGGGAGAGGATTTGATAGAAACTGGTTATGTAATCACCTAAACTATTTATGGTTATCTTTATAGTACATAGTATATGATCTTAAGGGTCTATTTTGAGCTAGGTGAGCGCCATGAAAATGCCCCCCTTGTGCATCATGAGGTTATATGGACCTCATGTACACATTGCACCAACACTAATATTCATTGTCCATCAACCAGCAAATCGCATTCATTAGTATTGGGAAATGATGCAATTGTAAGTACTCCTCTATTGCGTACAATGTAACCTATCAGAACATCACACACAATACCTATATTCATAACTAACCACCCTTTTTATGATAGAAATTCTCCATTTGGTGATAAGGAATGATAAATTAAATTGTTCCACGTGTGTTTCATTTGCATAGATGAACCTCTTGTGCAAATTGTTCGTAAACAAACACATGTTGATTTAGAATCAAATGTTTCCATTCCAAGATAAGTGGAGTCCATGCAAGTGTTCGACTTGAGCATAACGTGCATACATAAACCCCTATGCACCAATTGTAAATTAGTTTTCATGATCATTCTCTATAGGATTGTTGTAGACACAAAATCGTGTTTCTCCATTGAGTACCTAATGATGAAACATATCGTCGTCCTAATTGGTCTGGTCCAAAGAAAGAGCAATCGAACAAACTAAGCCCAAAAGCATTTCGAAGATATAAAGTCTATTTATTGGTTTAAAACAATCCAAGCCCAATTTTAAAGCCAATTAATTATTCCTGATAATCAATTGCATTTTTAATATTTTAATTTTAATTATTCTTGATAATTTATATTTCAAAAATCAGATTTTTATTCCTAAAGATAGTTGATTGCGGACCAAACTTTCACCAAATTAGGAAATTTCATGCCAGGGGGCAGTGCACCAAACGCAAGGCGGTGCGACTGGCGCACGACTTTGCGCCTGGTGCACAACCTTGCACCGAGCGCAACACTGTTGCGTGGCGCACATCCTTTGCTCTCATGCTATTGTCAATTTAGCTATCATTCAAGTCAATAAAGTTAGTCATTAAGTCCGTCATAATGTGTTTTTGTCGATTTAGTCGTCGTAATGGTCAATTCTGTGTTTTTTCCGTCTGCATTCATGTAGAGTCATTATCGTTCTTGGAGTCATTTTGTCTAAAGCGAATCTCACCTAATTCAAACATAAAAATCAATCTTTTCATACATATCATCTAAGGTCGAGTCTATCCTAAAAAGTACATTTTGAAAAGTAATCATGGTAGAGTTAGAGTCGTCATGCATGTCTACCTCTTCTCATCTTATCCCTGTTATCCAACTAATCTTCCCTATCAATGCTACCCTATCATATCCTATCTCTTTCAAAAACATATATTTTTCAAAATCAATCCCACACTTACCCTATGTTTTTCGAAAACACTTACTAATCATCATATACCACCTATTCAAAAAAAACTTTTCAAAATTAATTCATCATCTTTTCCCAATAAAAGATGGGTCTCTTTCAAAAATGAATTACAAAAATTCTAAGCCCTGTCTAAATGCCTCTAATCTAATCCAGTAAACCCAATCTAAATCCATTTGCATCATCCTAGGCCCATCTAAGTTTAAGTCCTTGCATTCATTTTAGGCCCATGTGCATTAGAGTCCATTTACATATATCCTAGGCCCATCTAAATTTGAGTCCATATATTCATATTAGGCCCACTTGCATTGTAATCCATCTTAGGCCCAATCTACGTCTCATCTCATTCATTTCAATCTAAGTTTAATCCTAGTCCAATCCAAACCTGAGGTCCATTTAGGCCCAATTCATATCATAGGTCTAGTTTGCATCTCCATGTAAACCCTAGTCAAGTCTTCAGTAAAGCCCAGTCATTGAGTCCAGTCTGCTTACATAGTCCAGTCCAGTCCATGTCTGCATATGCATATAGTTAGGCCCATGTCAACATCATAGTCAAGTCCATACTAGTACAATACAAATAACATATCCATTTCTAATCCTCCATTTCAAAATCATTTCCCATTTCCATTTTTCACTCATTTCTCATTTCGAAAATCATTTCTAAAACTTATAAGCAAGGTCCACTCGATTATGTTCAGGACCGGTCGACATATTACAACTTAGGAACACCTAATGGGGGAACAAAATGGTGAGCCTGTTCTAAAGCTTATGAAGCGCATTATCACCACCCCGACTTCATTTAGAGTCATGAGATTACTTTTGACTGCTTTCACAATAGAGGTGTGGTCACTTCCATAGGGTTTATTCCGAACCCTACCTAAAAGAAAATTCAAAAGGTGCAACCTATATTCCTACTGCGAATTCCAACAGAATAATGAACATTTGACTTCTAATGTCAAATACCATCAATGCAATGTGAAACATGGTCGATGACAATAGACTTCTAATACTTGCTACAAGAGAATCAGCATCACCAACAACCCCTTAGGCAGTGCATCAACAATTTTAAGGCTTAGTCTTTTATTTCTGGTTTCCTAGGATGAGTCAGAGAGTTTTTACCTTAAGTCATTTGACCTGTCCTTTTCCATCGAGTCTATGTCACTATAGGACTTCATTTATTATAGCCTCTCCATTTTCATTTCATTTTTTTTAATTTCCATTGGCCTTTCACCATCATTTATGCTTCGAGTTTGATCGATGATGAAACTCAAATCAAATTGTTTCTGACGCGCTCATTGTAAACACGTCAAAGATACATAAACTACCCAATATTGGGTAAGTAGGGGTGTTGATGAGCCAAGCCTGCTCGCAAACTATTTGAGCTCGGCTCGGTCAAAGCTCGGTCAAATTAAAAGCTCGGCTAGAGCGGACTCGACTCGAGCTCGGGTTCGGCTCGAGATATTAATGAGCCAAGCTCAAACCATCTATGGCTCGGCTCGAAAGTTCGTGAGCAGGCTCGAAAATTTCAAAGGTAATATTTATGCAAATTGTTAATGTCCCACATCGATTTAGAAAACAAACAACAACCTACTTATCCCTTACTTATTGTTTGCTTTGACCCACATTGTTGGGTACTTGGGTAATTAGACTTAAACTTTTGTTTGAAAATTCTATACTTTGATAATTTTATGAAGTCTGGACATCTCTTATTTGTTTTCTAATAATTACTCAAAGACAATATAATAATTATGTAATATATGAAATATTGACTAGTGACTGTAGGTGCATGAAATTCCTTTTGGAAAGGATGCTGCCATGCTGGGAAGATTTTGTGAAATCTAAGGCCTCTACTATAGTCTACACCTACGGTAGCTCTAGGGTGATATTATTCTCAGATTCCAAAAGTCCTACATCGAAGCTAGAATAAGTGTAACAAGAAATCAGCTCTATAAAGATGGGTGTACATGGAGGGTTGAATTTGTGGATGTTGAGCCTAATTAATCTAATGGGCCGGACTCTTGGGCATCTACAACCTTGACTCAATCAATTAATTGAGTTTGATAAGATTTAGTTGGGCTTTAGATTTTTTAAAGCCTGGTTTATCTAAGTTCAAACCATCTCTATTTTATTATTTGCAATTTTAAGTTTCGAGCCGAAGCTCGGGTTAGGTTCTCTCGAGCTCGAGCCGAGCTCGTCCTTGACAATCTTCGAGCCGAGCCGAGCTTGGACATGTTCGGTCTCGGTTCGGCTTGTTAACACCACTAAGGGTAAGTATAGGGTCGAATCCACAAATAAGTAAGGTTATTCAAGGGTTAATTTGCTATTTACGATGAGCTAAATCTATTTTTGGGGTTTTTGAAGGATTAATAACTATTGCAAAGTCTTAAATAACTATGAGATTGACAAAACAAATTAACAAAGTAAATGAGAGGATAAATTAAGAATAAAGGAACTAGGGGATTATTAAGGAATTCTCCAACACTCAATCCAGGAATCCAATCATCAAATCAAGGGGAAGAAATGGGGGATCACAAGGGGAAAATCACGTCACATAGGAACTCTAATTACTCTCTCGAGCTAATTAGAGGAGCTTAATTAGTCACTTATGACCTATTCTCATGGCATGAGCAACTAATCTAGCCAAATCAAGAGTAACATGATAATTAAGCTTTCCTAGACTAGATTATGCATATTCTCATGGAGATCCTAGTCTAGCAACCAAACTTAGTCTAACCCTAACTTCATCTCTCGATCCTTCACTAGGGATTCCAAATAAGCAAGTCAAGTGGTGATCAATCACCCAACAAACCAAATCAAGCAAGTTTAATCAACAAGTTTAACCTCAAATGTTAACCCCCTAACTTAGATTTAGGATCCAAAGTGTAAATAAAGGCTAAATCCCTTCCCCTAGGAGGAACTACTCACAAATCATGGAAATAAAGAAAGGCAAAACTTGAACTAACTTCATCACCATAACCATGGAGGAAAGAGAAAAGATTAGAAGATAATCAACTAATAAAACAAGATCTAAGCAATCAAAGCATGAACTAAACAAGATTAGAGGAAGAGAAAATGAGATAAATAAGAAATTACCAACTTTTAATCTTGCTTAAATCTGAAAATGGAGGTCTAAAGCTTCAAACCTCAACTCCCTCTTTGGGTTATAAAATTTGAGTACTAAGCACAAAATAAATCTCCACTGATTAGAATCAAAATTAGCTTAACCTAAAATGAGAGGAGTTTCCCTTATATAGTCCTAAAATAAAACAAGCTTAATTACAAGAAAACCCCCGTGTAAAAATCGCAAAGAAAAGAAAGGTGTTCATGAAAACCCAGCGACCCGGGCGGGTGACCGAACCCGAGCGCTCAGGTGGGCCCTTAAACGACCCGGGCGAGTTGCACCATCAGGAAGGGATTTGGTTGCTCCAAGATCTGACCCGGGCGGATCAAGTCAACCCGAGCCCTCGGGTCAGCTGACCCGGGCGGTCACTTAACCGACCCGGGCGGGTCGGGTCATCAGGAAGGAATGAGTTGCTCTCTATGACTGACCCGGGTGGGTCACACAACCCCGGACCCTCGGGTCAGTCCACTTCTCTCCTTTTTCTCCTCTTTCGAGCCCTTTGATGCCCCGTTTCTTCAACTCCTTGCCTTAGGTTTGTGTAAATGTTCTCCATGCATGCTCCCAAATCCTAAAATAAAACCAAACACCTAAAGAAAATGCACAAAGGAGGAGTATTGCACAACTTTAAAGGAAATAGAAGAAATAGAATGACAATTATTTGAAAACAAAATCGAGAAGAAAGAAGAAAGGAAAAAGAAGGAAAGGGAAAGAATTTACACTAACTCATTTTAGTAGGAATCACGATTGCATTTAGCACATACAACAAGTTCTTTAAACCCCTAGATCGCTCTAGAGGGTGAGTGGGATCTCGCGAGGGTTTCCAAAGAGTTTTAAACCCACAACTCTAACTTTTCATCAACCATTTATTCAACACATTGAAGATTTATGCCCAAGTCCACTAGTAACGAAATGGTTCACAAGCAAACACAAAGTGCAACTTTCAAGACAACTAATTACCAAGTGTACTCATAGATTATGGGTAGAGAAAGAGGCCAATCAAGATTGCAATAACTGGAGTCACACTCGAACTATACAAGGATAGAAGGATAGAAAATAACCAAGAGAGATTGAATCCACAAAAACACTCGGTTATGACTGCCTTAAGTTTACCATGGATACAGATACACCACCATGAAAACTCTAAGGATCCTAAGAACACCAACTAGCTTGCCGAAACTAATCTAGCATAGGAACGAATTCATTTAACTTTCCAATCCCAGAAAGAAAACTGAAAACAAAACAAACAAACACATTGTTTTAATCATCAAAAGTCCATTTTTTCCTTCTTTCATTGCTTACTATTTATAGGACTATTACAACCTAATTTCTGATTTTCGAAATAATTAAAATAACCTAACTGATTAACTAATTAAAGAAATAAGTTAACTAAAATAAATAAGCTAACACACTACTACACTAACACACGTCCAACTAAACTAACTAGTTCCTAGAATGTAGTTGTGTTGCCACTAATTCAGCACGCCACTACTGCCTTGCTCTGCATGTTGCTGTAACTAAGTTTCCTTGATTTTAGGCAACACCTCCATCACTTGATGCAGTTAGTTACACGTCCAAGAGGAGATGATGGAGATCATGGAGTTGTTTGTTGTAACAACCTCCTGGAATGTAGCTAACTTCACGCCAGTGGCGGATCCAGGAATTGGGCCACGTGGGTTCGGAATAAAATTTTAATATAAATTTCAAATTAAATTTTTCTATTTGGAGTTACAATTTTTTAAAGAAAAGGAAAAAAAAAACTTTCAACAATTGTCTTTAGCGAGGCTTCATTACAAAAAAGATATGGTAATTAATTTCTTGTAGTAATGAAAGACTATCAATTTTTTAACAAGCTACAAAGTTCTACAAACTAGGAATCGAGTATTAACTATTACGAATTTTTTCATTGAATTAACTTATTAATTAAGTGTTAAAAGTTTTTTTTTCGACAAGTTTTAAGTGTTAAAAGTTAAAACTATATATATACATGTATATGTATAATACACGTATATGTATAACAAAATGTGAAACTTTAACAACTAGCTAGCACAAACATGTTGTAGACAAAAAGATAATGGAAATTAACCAAATTCATCACCTTTTATTATATTTGTACTTGGTGAGAGGGAGAGATTTATTGATAAAAAAAGAGAGCTTAAAAAATAAAGGGAGGATTAAAAAAAAAAAAAGAAAGAAAGATCAAGGACATCATGCAGTAACTAGTAAGCTATAAGCTATAAAGGGAGGAGTGGATGACAAAAAAATGATAAAGAGAAGACAAAACTCATCGCGGGATTCGAACCTGCGACCATTGAGCGGAAGAATGCAGTAACTAGTAAGCTATAAGCCTAAAGGGAGGAGTGGAGGATAAAAAAAGGAAAAGGAGAAGGCAAAACACATCGCAAGATTCGAACCTGCGACCATTGAGCACAAGAACAAATATTAGTACATGTTTTACCGCTGAAGTAAGATGCCTTTCTGTGATATTATTCGTTGTGTTTTATATATATCATATGTTTTTTTGCCCAGTTTTCTTGTTTTTGTCCCGGATCCACGTGGGTTCAGTTGAACCCACTGAACCCACGCTGGATCCGCCATTGCTTCACGCCACTTCTAAGCTGATTTCATGCAACTTCTACATCAGCTCCTTGCCATATTATCACGCATGATCATCTATAATCACACCACTCACTTGCTAGCATCACTCAAGAGAACTCACGCATAGCAGCAGCACTCACGCACAAAAACCTTTGGGCAGCAACACTCACATACATGCATACTACACGCATACTATTCCACATTATTACATCTTAGGCTAATTAATTTGATCCAAAACAATTACATTACATGAGTCATAAATAAAGAATACATAGTAAATAAATTGCAGAACATAGGCTTGAATTAAATTAACTCGAAACAACAATAACTAACTTTATAGACTCTTAATTAAACTCCTAAATTAACAACCATATTGAATTAGCTCATAGAATATATATCACCTAATTAGACTTTTTACTCGCTCATTAGAGGAACACCTAGCTATACAAAGACTTAGGGCTTTTCAAGTGTTATAGAAGCTTGAACCACTAGTCCACCTTCACTAGACACACAAATAGGCCTTATACTCCACTCTACTCGAAACTTAAGAAAGATAGAACTAAGTGTGGGAGGTATCCACAAATTAACCTCTTTTATTGAATTTATTTATTCTATTCTTTTTGTGCTTTTCTTTTTTCTTCACTTTTTTTCTTCTTTTTTCACGCCTTGACTGTTTTTATCTTTTTCTTTTTCCCTTATTATATGATTTTTTCTATACAAAGGTGAAGTAACTACTCACTAAAGAGAGACATAAGAACTTGTGGCTTTTTGTGCCACTTATTGCATACAAAGAGAAAGAAAAACTAAGTTTCTTGTAGAGCTTTGTTTGGGGACATGATGAGTATATCTAGGGACACATGGGACCGCAAATTTGAAGCTAAAATTATCCAAGCATGAGCAACTTAGTTAACATTCAAGACTAGACATCCAATTAAGCATTCATTAGTTTCATTTTAGTGGATTCTAATGCAATCAAGATTAATCACCTCCTAAAACACCTCAACCCATGCTGACACTCTTCCAAAAGGAGCCTCTAAAACAAATACTCAAAGTCAAAGCAAGGATACACATATATCATTAACTAGCATCTTCCTTGGGCAAGGAAACCAAAACTTTATTCAAAGCTAACACTTCTTTTTTTTTTTTCAATTTTGTTTTTGTTTTTGCTCTTTTTCAATTTTTTTTTTTTGTTTTTGTTTTTGTTTGAAATAAAAAAAATGGAGAAAGTAAAGATTGAAAGAAAAGGGAAAAGTACATGAAGAAAGAAATCTAAAATAAAGAAAGAAAATGAAAAAGGCAAGAAATTTTTTTTTTGGATTTTGTTTTTTCAAATGTATGAATTTTTTTTTCTCTTTCTCGTAAAAATTAAGGAAGCAAACAAATAAGAGAAATGAAATCATGGCTTAACACATATTAACAAGTATTGGCCCATTCACCAAGCATAACCACAATCACAAGCAACAAATCAATCAGAAATAGCAACAAGGGTCTCGTAACACTTAGCCCGAAAAGTAAAAACCACCCAAACAATGATAATACCCCCAAGCCAAACTAAACACTGTCCTAGGTGTGACAATAAGAGCAATAGGGGGCGGGGAGAAGGACCAACTCAAGAGTCTAGGTCCTCGTCCCCGTCGGGGTGAGGCGGGGGTTGCATATTAGAGAGGTATGGGGTGCCAGGGGGAACCATGTTGTTATCATGAAAGAATTGCAAGATGGGGGAAAAACCATCTCGTATCTCTTGTTGAAAGTTGGTTAATCTTTGTTCAAAACTATCAAACCGCATATTTATATGAGAATAAATATGGGCATAGTCGGGAAACGGTTGGGGAGGAGGAGAGGGAGGGGCGGAAGAGGAGGAGGCATGCTCATGGGGATCCCGCCTTTGGTAGGGTACGGATCTCCGGGCCTCCCTCTGGGATTTCCAAGATGAGGTAATTTTCTTGCTCTGTTTTGATCATGGTAAGGTTGCGGTTCGGAAGTTGGATGGAAGGCGTTTTACCGATCTTCCAAGTATAACGAATTCCATCCACACTAAACCAACGCGCATCCTGCATATGCTGTTGGTTTATGAGGTTCGGCCTAAGGTCCAAGGGCGAACCCCAAAATGCTTAGCAAAGGCGGTAATCAAACCGCCCACAACAATCAATCCACGTCTATGAGTCTTTGGGGTGCCTACCCTTTGGAGATTCTGGGCCAACATCAAAGGTATGTTCAGCTTCCTAAGTTTCCATAAGTAAAAACCTATGATCCTTAGTTCAGACTGACTTACTTTTGAGTTATCCTTCCTTCCAAAAATAATGTTCCCCAAGAACTTACGGAAGTACCGGATAGCCGGTTGGTGGATAAGCGAGTCATTCGCGTTTTTGGCATCGTATGTTTTTGACCCACTTATCTTGCACCAACAACTAAAAACATTGAAGAAAGGTGCGGGAGTGGTGTTCAACTCAATTTTTAAGTCAAAAATAAATCATGCGACAAATAACCCTAAACCTAGTTTTTCTCTCTAGCCGCCTCCCTTTTCCCCCCTTTCCCTTCATCAGTAAGGGGCTGCCATGGATGATCTCATCCATGGTAAGCCCCTTTTCGTCTCTTGTTTTCACTTTCTAGTTTGTCCTTTTGTTTTGTTGAATAAGTTAGTCTCTCTTTATGAGAGTTTCTTGTGCCCTGATATGGGAAGACTAGTCTTCTCTATTGTGGAGGTCTCCTTCTCCCCTATGGGAGTTGTGAGTCTAGTTTTTTTATTTGTAGGTATGAGAAATTGTTCTCATTGGTTGAAGTCCAAAACTATCAACATGAAGGTATTGGAAGCTCGGATGCGGTTAATATGGATAGATCAAGAATGTTCTTCTCCAAACTATGTCAAATGATAGACAATTCCATTAATAGTTGCTTGGGACAACAAATACAAGGAACTTGCGCCACAATATTCGATCTGGTTCATTGTAGTTTCATCGAAGATGAAGTTGATCTGATCTTGTTTGATTGTATCCTGTTTTTTTATTACTTATTGTAGATAGGGCTGTTCATAGGGGTGGGTTGGACCGGAATTTGGACCGGACCGGACCGGATTTTGGACCGGACCGGACCGGTCCGCGGAAATTGACGATTCCGGGTTTCCGGTCCGGTCCGGTCCAAACCCGGAATATTCCGGTCCGGACCGGAAACCCGGGAATCTATTTTTTAAAAAAAAAAAAAATCTGCCATCCCTAGTAAACTAAAGATCCATCTTTACTTTTCCTCCCCCATTCCTAAGAAACCCTAAGTCACTCAACCGCTCTTCTTCTCTCACACACTCAAGACTCACGATAGCCGACGCGGCGACGCCGACCACAACCACCGCCCACCGGCCCACCGTTTTCTTCTCACCGGTAAGTTCTTTAGTTTTTTTGTTGTTTTTCAGTTTTCGCCATTTCTTCAAGACTTAGATGCAAGTCTGTGAAATCGATTTTCCCTCTTAGATCCTTCTGTTTTTACTTTTTTTTTTCTTTTTTGGTTTAATTCCTGCGAATTAGTTTTGAAATGGCCAACTTCTTGTAGATGATTGTTATTTTTGAGAGGATGCGATTTGTAATACGAATTCCAGTGGATATGGCCAATTTCTTGGATTATAGTTTTGATATATTTATTGTTGAAATTTCTTTTTTTCTTTTTCCAGTAGATGTATACTCTATGCCAGGCTTCTTTTTCAGCAACAAATGCAGCAGCTTCTGTGCAATGTCATTAAATATCTTGACACTGTACAGAGAATGCTATGCACTTATAGATTATAGTTCACTACTTCACTCTCCTGTAATTTTATGATGTATATTTATAATTTGTGTTTTTTGGAAAAATTGTCAAAAATAATCCCAAGTTTTGGCCATCTTCCCAAATTAATCCCAACTTTGGATTATTTTTAAATAATCTCAAGTTTGTTAGTAGTCTTCCTTTATTGGTCCCTAGTGAAAAAAGTCGGTTTAAACTGTTTTAAAGGTTCGCCGCGTGAAATTTTTTGCTTTTTTTAATAGTGGAGTGGTGATGGGGGTTAAAGGTGATTTTTAAATAAAATGGTGTCTTATAACTTTTTCATTGGTTCAAACGATTATAGGTCTTTTGGAAATATGTATTTTTCAAAAATAATTTAATTGGGATTAATAGGGAAAAATTTTTAAATTTTTGTATTTCATTTGTGTTTATACTTGTAATTTAGAATTCCAGATTTCTGTGCTTATAAATTATAATTGAAGGGATGATAAATCAAATATATTTTTGATATATTTCTGGGATAACTCACAAGCTAAGGTCTGTGTATAAAACGTACATCAAGGAAACTATATGTAGAAATTAAAGAAACGGGTCCAAATAGAATTATTAAAAGCCCAAAAAAAAAAAAAAAAAAAAAGCAAATCCAATCAAAAACCTGGACGGACCTGATTTTCGGTCCTGAACCGGAAAAATCAGGTCCGGTCCCCGGTCCAAGGATTCCCAAAAATCCGGTCCACCGCCCTAATTGTAGATGCAGTTTGACTTTCAATTAATGAAATTTCTCTTTAAAAAAAAAAGTCAAACATAAATCGGAAATATCCATAGAGCGAGCAACATTCCCTAACCTAAAATGGAAAACGACTTCAGCTCTAGTTGAGCATTGTAGCCTTTTATCCGTGTTTACCTTCAAAGAGTTAAGAAACTCAAGTGTCATGCATCTAAATGTTTTCTTTCTCATTGCCAACACTTTTTTCAAATGTAATCCATTTGCAATATTATTAACATCATGAGGAATGAAACTTGTTGTTTCCTACAAGTGAAGTCTAGTTCATGCCTGAAGAAGATTTTGATTACTGTCCCATGGTGATTAAGGCCTTCCCTGTGCATCATGGAAGGAAACCATTCAAATTTTACAACCACTGGTGCTTAAGTAGTAGATTTGCAGACACAGTGAAAAGGGTGGGATCTTCAGATATATGACTGCAAGATAAACAAGGTTCTGAGCAAGCTGAAGAACATGAAAAGGCTTTAAAAAGACTTAGATGCTAGGGGTCAAGATGAGGTCCATGCAACTGTGATTAGCAGCTAAGAATAACTTGCTTAGGGTGCAGGAAGAAATGCATCAGAAACCTTTGGAGGCAGACTTGGTGAATCAAGATTAAGAAGCTCATAATAGTTATAAAGAGGCATGGACAACTTATCACATGGTTTTGCAACAAAAAGCAAAACGTCATTGGTTAAAAGAGGGGGATGAAAACTCCAAGCTGTTTTATGGAAGCATTAAAGCTAGGTACATGAAGAATGCTATTACTGCCATACATAATGAGGTAGGATGATGGGTGGGTAAACCCGAGGAAGTGGCTCAGGCTTTCATCAACCTTTATAAAGGGCTGCTAGGGGAATGCATGAGTAGCAGAACTCCTATTTCACCTAATGTAATAGGATATGGTAAGGTGATGGATCCTGAGCTGAGCAATGTGTTGCAATGTGTATTCACTAGGGCTGATGTCAGAAGGGTCATGTGGGGGTATTCCTGTGAACAAAGCGCCAGGAATAGATGGATATAATAGTGGGCTCTATAAGGCCACCTGGGAGATAGTGGGGGAAGAGGTAGCTGATGCTATGTTAGACTTCTTCATTTTAGGGAGATTGTTAAAAGAACTCAATATCACTACACTTACCCTTGTCCCCACACTAGTGGAAAAAAGCCCATCCGATTCGGTCAAAATTGGGCTTACCGATTAGGTTTCGGTCCGGATTGGGTGGGCTAGCAGCAGTTAACGATGATTAACTGATCCAGTCCTAAACCGGATTAGTTAATCATTAACCGATCCGATTTTGAATGAAAACTGGATCAGTTAATCAGGTTAACTGATCTAGTTTTCGTTCAAAATCGGATCAATTTCGCTAATGGCGCCAAGTTCTTGTATGCATAAGACAAACTGATCCGGTTATATTAGTAAAGGACTGGATCAGTTATGTGTTAAAAGGTTTTTTTTTTTAAAAAAAGAAACACCTGCCGTACAGCAGGCTTTCAAGAAACAGCAACATTATATTAAATATATTAAACAACAGGCATTTCAAGAAACAGAAACAACAAGCTTTCAAGTTCAATATATTATATTTGATACATTACAGAGAATACATATTGAATTGAGGAAGACGAGAAAACTATATAAAAAATTAAACATTACAGAGAATTACAAAAAAAAACCAGAAAATTACAGAGAATATATTTAATACATTATAGAGAATATATATTGAATTGAGGAAAACAAAAAAATTAAACATTACTGAGAATTACAAAAAAAAAAACTAAAAAACGAAAAAACGATAATTACATAACTCAACTTCTACTGAAAATTAAGAGGCGAAAAAAAAAACCCCAAACGAAAATGGAAATCGAAATTTAGAAACTAAAAAACGAAAATTACATAGCTCAGCTTATACTGAAAATTAAGAGGTGAAAAAAAAATCCCAAACGAAAATGGAAATCGAAATTTATAAACTAAAAAACGAAATACCTAGATCCCAAAATTAAGAGGCGAAAAAAAACCCCCAAACAAAAATGGAAATCATAATTTAGAAACAAAAAAATGAAGATTACAGAGCTCAACTTATACTGAAAATCAAGAGGCGAAAAAAAAAACACAAACGAAAATTGTTGGCAGAGATGGTGGTGGATGCGGTTGAGGTCTTCGAGCTTCGCCTTCTTCCTTCGCTGGAGATGGATGGTGGCTGCGGTTGAGGTCTTGACGCTTCGCCTACTTCCTTCGCCGGAGATGAGAGAGGAGGTGGAGATCTGAGGAGGGCTGGTGTTTCGAGTAAGGAGGGTGGTGGCGTGGCGTGGGTTCTATTGAGGAGATCAGAAGAGGAGAGGCATGTGAGGATTGAGAGGAGTGAGGGAGTTAGGGTTCTATTGAGGGGGAGGGGGTTTGAGAACTGTTTTTTGGGGGGGGGGGTTTGAGAACTGTTGAGGCGTATGAGGAATGAGATTGAGACTTGAGAGGAGTAGAGTTAGGCCTTTAGGGTTTGAGAGGAGTGGAGTTAGTGGGCCGCGCTTATATATAATTATAAGGCCCAACTGATCCGGTTCCTTATATAGGCCGCATCAGTTAAATAAATTTACATTTTCCCCTCAAAACCCAATAATAACGGATCCGGTTTTAAGTGAACTGGATCAGTTTACTTGTAATGGATTCGATTTTTAAAGAACCGGATCAGTTAACATGTGACATATATGGTTTTTTCCACTAGTGCCAAGGTAAGAGTACCTAGCAATGTAAGTGAATTTAGGCCTATTGCTTGCTGCTCAACTATTTACAAGTGTATTATAGAGTTATTATGTGAAAAAATCAACAGAGTACTCCCACATATCATTAGTCAAACACAAGGAGCCTTCATTACAGGAAGGAACATCCTCCACAATGTGCTGCTATGTCAAGATTTAGTGAAAATTTATAGACCAAATGAAAAACAAGCTTGTTGCTTAATGAAACTAGACATTAGAGAAGCATATGATACTGTAGAGTGGGATTTCATTAATGAAATGCTAAACCAGCTGCAGTTCCTTGCTCATTTTATAAAAATGGTCATGATGTGTGTTACTACTCCTAGTTATCCTCTCATGCTTAATGGCTGTCCTAGTGATCTGGTGGTTCCAAAGAGAGGGCTCCGGCAAGGAGACCCTCTCTCCCCTCTCTTGTTCACTTTATGTATGGAGTATGCTTTAAGGATTCTGACAAAGATTGCTAGATGTAGGAGACTTCAGCTAAACCACTTGTGTTTTGCTGATGATTTACTCCTATTCTCAAAAGGTGACATCACTTCAAATACCATGATGCTTTGTGGATTGAAATTATTCTCTGAAATAACATGCCTTCAGATAAGCAAAGAGAAGTCAGAAGTGTATTTGACAGGAATGAATATAGAACAAAAGAACAAAATTGTTGAGTTATCTAGGTTTAGACGTGGGGCTCTTCCTTTTAAATACTTGGGAGTACCAATTACTTCCAAAAAGCTGAAAAAGGTGAAATGTGAGATGCTAGTAGAGAAATTGTGCCATAAAATCAAGATATGGAGCAACAGACATCTCTCCTATAGTGGAAGATTGCAATTAGCCAATGTTGTGCTTATGTCCATTAGTGTTTATTGGTGTCAAATCTTCATTCTCCCTAAAGCCATCCTGAAGCAAATCAATGCGGTTTGTAGGAACTACTTATGGCATGGGACTTGGGAAAACCATAAATTTGGGTATGTGTCTTGGGAAGAAACATGATTTACAAAAGCTGTAGGAGGGTTAGGGATTAGAAATATTAATATATGGAACCAAGATGCAGTAGGGAGATAAGTTTGGGCCATTGCTCACAACAAAGACAACATATGGCTTAAATGGGTCCACTCTGTATACATTAAGGACTAGAACTGGGTACTGTACAGACCAGAACTGGGTACTGTACAGACCAGCTCAAGGGGCAAGCTGGATCTGGAAATGTATCTGCAAGGAAAAAGAGAAAGTCATGTCGTATGTATAAAGTGCAAATGAGCAGAACTATAGTATTAAAATGGTTTATAGTGAATTGTGTTCTGATGTACAACAGTTGATATGGAGTGAAGGTGTTTGGAATAGATTTTCTATTCCTAAACACATATTTATTTTGTGGCTAATCATGAAGCAAAGGCTACCTACTAGGCATAGGCTAGCTCAATGGGGTGTAGCTAGCTCAAATGCTTGTTGTTTATGTGGCTCCGATGAGGAAACTCACACACACTTATTCTTTAAGTGTAGCTTTAGTGATCAATGCATCAGAGAAGTACAAAGATGGTTGGATCTACAAAGACTTGTACATAATGTCTTCAGGCTCATGAAATGGATTCATAGAGATTGCATGAAAACAACATTTAGAAAGAAGGTGTTATATGCTGCTATAGCTGCGGTTTGTTACTACATATGGACGAGTAGGAATGATATGTTGTGGAATAATCAATAACCTCAAGTAGACACTGTTATTACTCACATCAAATATACAGTCAAAAATATTGTACAGATTCGTGGAAAGAAAATTAAGGCGAGTGACCTTACTTGGTTACTAGCTCTATAGTTTTTTTAGTCTTTTTTGGTAGCTTGTTAGCCTGATAGTTTGAGCTTCTAGTTAAGGGGAGTTCTTCCTAGAAGATTTGCCCTCGCTAGTACTTAGCTCTAGTTTGTAAAAAGTATCTTGTGAGCAATATATTTTTCTTACGTCTAAATTTTTTTTTATTGATATCCCCCCTTATTCCCCGCAATGAAAGCAACCATTCATCAACAAAGAAGGTTGGAGTAAATTCCTTAATCTTAAGAGCTTGAAATTTATTAAAGTGTTCTAAACTACCAAACTCACTAAAAGGAAATTCGGGATCTCGAAACTCACCGGGGGAATTAAGCCCCGAGACGTTCTCCTCCAATTCTTCTTGTGGTTATTGACTTGAGCTTGCTTCCCCTCACTTGTCTAGACCTCTTTGATGTCGTCCTCTCCATTTATTGAACCACTTATAGTTCAAAAACTCAAAATCCCGTAACTAGGTAGGGTGGGTGAGAAAAAGTGAATTTTTTTTTGTTTGTTTTTGGGGTTTTAGTGAAAAAAATGGATGGAGAATGAGGTTTTAGGAAGAATTTGTGAAAAAAGTTGAGTGGAAATGGAAGATTTTAGAGTTATGAGAAAATTTTGAGGAGAGAGAAAATGGTGAGAAGTGAGTGAAGATGAGATTTTTGGGGAAGAAAAAAGGTGAAATTTATGAAGGAAATGAGATGAGCATGAAGATTTATGAAAGGATTGAAGTTTTTGAGTGATGAAATGAGTGATTTAAGTGAAATTAGTGAATTAGGGTTTGGATAGAAAGAGGGGTTTGAAAGAGTTGAGAGGTTGAAGAAGATGAATGACAGCGATTTTAAACAAGTTATAAAACCCTATTCTTGCAAATGTACAAGATTCAGTAGTAAGTGATAAATAATAGGGTATCGTATCCACATGGAACAATTGATTAAAAATAAGTCTAATGTCTACTAATTTAATCCTAAATATAAATATAATGATTTGTTTGTGAGCTAATTAAACTAATCTGAAATATAAAATAATTAAATAAACTTGGCAATCAAAAGTGAATCGGAGAACACACAATAATACATAATCTAGGACAGTCGAATCCACCACTAATAATATGACTAATAAATTAATTCGAATGAGAATTAATGAGTTTTATCGAGTACCCTAAACTACAAGCCAGGATTAACTCATAAAGAAATATTATTGCAATCAAATAAGTGACATAAACCATCTATCTAAAGCATGGACTATTCAATCATTCAATCACAAACCAATAAATACCATTGCATAACATCACCCTTTGAACTACAAGAACAAAGTGTGTAAACCTAATACCCAAACAAGTCAATAATTCGTTCTACAAGAAGTATTACCAACCTAATTTGTAAAATAATAATTTCACAATAAAAGTACAAAGTTATGCAATCATAAAACAAATTATAATTCCCAAACCATTAAACAATTAAATCATACTAATAGGGTTTCATGTAAGTCCTAGAAAAACGAAATTAGCTACGCATAATTAGAATAAACATCACCAAAATATTTAGATACGCCATTCAGATGCTGTAGTACGCTTCGTCCTAGCCCTCTGTTCTTCGCGTCTCGTTTCGTACTGCTGTGTCTGTTCTTTTGAACTACTAATGCTGCTGTCTCCCCCTTCCTTCGTGCTTTCTTCTATTTATTTCTTCTCGTCTGCAGTGTGATCCCCCAGCCCAAAACAATAAGGGTTTTTGTTTTATTTTCCTTTATTTATTTTCTTCCCTTTTCACCTTGCTGCATGTTGTTACTTGTCACAATTGGGCTTAGCCCACTTATTCCTTTCCACTTAATGCATGCATGTGCTGTGTGAGATTCCTTCTTGTGTTTGACATCATTGGGTTTGGCCCAATTATTCCCATTCTTTGGCCAAAATTTGCGTTAATAAGTTTAACCCATTAATCTACCAAAGACAATTCCCATTTATTTGACTCCAAAATTGTAACGTACCTGTCAAACATGAGATATATTACTACTAGTAGATAACATAGCATATGTTAAACTAATAAATAATCCAATAAACATAATTTCTAAATAACATATGAAAACAATTAAAACCCACAACCTATAGTTTATAATACTAATAAGGAGCTAGTGAGAGGGAATAAGAAGGTTATAATATATAATAATTCACACTTATTAATGAGGAGGTGAGAAATAACGAAAAATAACGAAGTTGTCCGGTTTACATTACAAACTGATGCAGCGACCCGGGCGGGTCGACTGGTCCGAATGCTCGGGTGACAACGACCCGGGCGGGTCTGGCTGCGCTGCTGCTCCCCTTTTTTTTTCTCTTCCACGACTTCGACCCGGGCGGATCCCCTCACCCGAACCCTCGGGTCAAGCGACCCGGGCAGGTCCAGTGATCAGTTTCGAAAAATTTTCTTCCTTGGAGCGACCTGAGCGGGTCAGAGGACCTAGGCGCTCGGGTCAGCTTCCTTCGCCCTTTTTTTTAATTCTTTCTTCAACTCTCCTTGCTCCAAAGTTGAACCAAAATCAATCCTAAGCACACAAAATCACCACAACAAGTAATCCACAAGTCACATAATATGTGAAGAGCCATCATTCCAGTAGTAATAAAATGAAAAGAAGGAAATAAGAATAAGCAAGAAAAACAGGTTGCCTCCCGCTAAGCGCTTGTTTTAAGTCATTAGCTCGACTACCATAAGTCTTCAATCATTGAGAGGGGAGTAGTCCTCAAGAGAAATAGAATATGATTCTTGAATAGGTGCACCATCATAATAGATCTTGAGTCTTTGCTCGTTCACCTTGAAACACCCTTTTTCATCATTGCAAATCTCAACCGCGCCATGCGGGAATACTTGTTGCACGATGAATGGACCACTCCACCTTGATTTGAGCTTTCTCGGAAAGAAACTGTAATACCCCAACCTCGTTTTATTAGCTAATAATTATGTTTATTAGCTTACTTACGTCCTAAATTTTTCTGAAATAATTATGATTAAAGTTATTTTCTTAAATAAATTCCGAGAATTTCAAAAGTGATAATGGTTTAATGTAGTTTATATTACTAAGTGTTTTGAAAAGAAAAACATATGCACTTTTCCTCTATTACTTTGGGTCAATGATTCTAGCTAAGGTCCAAAATCCAAGTCTCAAGCCCAAACTTAATGCAACCCAAAAATTTGAATTTGCAAAAAAAAAAAAAAAAAAAGAAAAAGGAAAAGAAAACTCCATACTCCTTCTCCTACCTCCCTCCTTATGTGGAAACTAACCATGTAAACTATGGTTTCTATTTTCTTGATTTCCCAAAACAATCAACTTTCTTTCATTGATCCTTGCACCCACCGAAATTGCACATTGTTTTAGCCATTGGTTTTACCTCTTTTGAGCTCTATAAATAGAGGAGAAAGATCAACAATAGCCATCCAAAAATCAATAACAATACCCATTTTTTCTCTCTCTCCTCTGCCGTACTGTAATTGCTGAAAATTCCATTTTTACAGTCGGAATTTGCGCATACTTCCTGCATGAAAGTTGTAGCGCTCGAAAAGTTGTTGAATTCAGACCCAAAAATCACTCAATTCGGAGTTCGAAGCAAGGAGTTATACCCTTTACAAGTTTTCAGTTATGGCTGCCTTGTTTCCATCGTTGTTACTCGCGTGTGTGTTGCCAGAGCCTCACCTGGCCGCCTTCTATCTACCACCACCACTCCGGTCAGCCGCTGCTGTTGCATTTGCCTCTGTCTCACCAAGTCCCAACCACTTGGCCTTCTTCTACCCATGTATTGCTTCTCTCATTTTGCTTGCCAAACCCAAATAAGAACTTGACTTTGTAATGTCAAAGGTATGGGCTTGAACCCATTTGTCATGTTATAATAATTTGAAAGCCAACCTATATTTTCAAGGACAAAATGAGATTTCACGTAAAATGGTTTCAAGTCAAAAGTTCATTGTTTCCAAAATTAAGTTTTGAAGAGATATGCTAATTTCTCCAAGTCTAAGTAAGATTTTTGGATATTGATGGAATATTTTAAAGTCCACAAGATTTAAGGATGACTAAGTATGGATTATTTGTTGGTTTATGGATAAATGTCTAATTATGGATTTTCTATTTTGGAGCTATGATTCTATGGAGGTTATGTATGATGACTCTTGGAGGAATAAAATTATGAGGATACATTATAAGGAGTAAAGGAAATGAATAAGAGTTTGAGGTAACCTTTTATGTCCAGCAAATTTGTATATGCCCGTATATGTTATATGTGACATTTTATGTGCCCGAATATGTGAATATGACTATGTGATGCTAAGTATATAGCTTAATGTGATTTATATATAACTTGATGGATGCTCATGTAAGTTATGAATTGTCATGGTTATGATTCTGTTAATGAATTAGGGATGATTCAGAATTAAGAATATATGACGTCTTATAAGTTATGATAGTAAAAGTGGATGGTTATGCTGGCTTGGAGTTGTGAACTGAACTGGTAAATGAGCAAGTTACAGGTGGAGTAATTCTGTTTACGATATACGAATGAACACAGACCAAAAGGGTCATATGATAATGTTAATGTTCTGTCCAAAACCTATGCTTGCCAATGAACTATGCTCATGTAAATGGTCCTTTCTAGCAGACTAATCAATGCTAATGATAATGTTCTCTGATGATAATTACTAAAGTGTTATAATGTATGCTTGTCTGTGAGAAATGTTTACGAACTAAAACCGTTTTTATGGGCTGGAGTAAGGTTTATGAGTTTTCCACTCATTTTAAGTTACTTTTCTGTGTTTTCCCTTTTCTCTATTTTTTGCAATTATTCAGGTATTATGAAGATAGATCAAGTTCAGTTATGGCAAGGATGCTCCAGAAAGATTATGTTGAAGTGACTCTGTATAAATTTAGGATATTTAAGATATTCTGTTTTAAGGGTAATCCTTATTATTTTATGATGAGTATTAGTATATTTAAAAGACCATTTTAGGCTATTATTTTATTAGTGGGCCCATAACCCACATGCTTAAGTTATGCTTCCGCTTCCAAATTAAGGTTATGTATTTCTGGGGTTGTACACAACCTCAATCTTGAATTGAACAAAAGAACCTTGTCACCAACCTTGAACTCCCTCTTCATGATTTGTTGATTATGTCAAGCCTTTGTTCTCTCTTTGTACACCCGGGCACTCTCATAAGTCATAAGCATCCATCCTAAGCTCCACAAGCTCATGAATATCAAGCATCCTTCTTATATCCGAAGCTTGAAGATCAAAATTGAAGGCCTTGATGGCCAAATAAGCTTTATGCTTTAATTCCACGGGGAAATGACACGATTTCCCATATACGAGCTTCTATGGTGTCATGCCAATAGGGGTTTTGTAGGCCGTGCGGTAGGCCCACAATGCATCATCCAACTTGGAAGACCAATCCTTGCGAGATCGGTTCACCGTCTTCTCCAAAATAGGATTGACCTCTCTATTGTATATCTCCGCTTGACCACTAGATTGGGGGTGGTAGGAGAGGCCCATTTTGTGATGCACCACATACTTAGCAAGAAGGACTTTGAATAATTTTTGGCGAAGTTTGATCCCCTATCACTAATAATGGCTCTCGGATCTCTGAATCTGGGGAAAATCACCTTCTTGAATAGCTTCACAACTACCTTAGCATTATTTGTAGCGAGGCAATTGCTTCAACTCATTTAGAAACATAATCAACCGCTACCAAGATGTAGCGGTTTCCTAGGGAGGAGGAGAAAGGACCCATGAAATCAATCCCCCACACATCAATAATCTCCAATTCTAAGATGCTTGTGAGGGGCAATTCATGCCTCTTTGAGATATTGCCAACTCTTTGGCACCGATCACAAGTCTAGACAAATCACCAAACATCCTTGAACATACTTGACCAAAATAAATCCCATTGCAAGATCTTGCCACGGTCTTGTCGGTTCCATATGACCACCACATGAGGATGAATGACACATCCCTATAACATCTTCAATCTCATCATCCAGGAGACACCATCGATAAATACCATCCACCATCCTCTTGAACAAGTATGGGTCCTCCCATACATAGTGCTTGGCCCCATGCATGAACCTTCGCTTTTGTTGGTAGCTAAGGTCATCTGATATGACTCCACTAGCATGGAAATTGGCAAAGTCCGCAAACCAAGGAGCATACATGGCCTTCACGGCATAGAGGAAGTCATCTTGGAGGGAATCATTGATGGGAGGTTGCAAGCCTTGTGAATCATCCATGGGAAGGCTAGAAAGGTGGTCGACAACCGAATTTTTGGTGCCCTTCTTGTCTATAATCTCAATATCAAACTCTTGAAGGAAAAATATCCACCTAGTCAACCGAGGCTTGGCACCCTTCTTAGTCATGAGGTACTTGATAGCCCCATGATCCGTGTATACCACCACCTTAGAGCACACAAGATATGACCGAAACTTGTCAAAAGCAAATAGAACTGCTAGTAGTTCCTTCTTCGTGGTGGCATAGTTCCTTTGAGCTAAATCAAGCGTCTTTCTTGCATAGTAGATCACATAGAGCTTCCCTCACTAGTGGATAAAAGATCAAATGACACTAAGTAGCAGATCCGGTTCTTTCCAAAACCGGATCCATTGATCTTGGTTTTTGCGTGCAAAACGATATGAGCTAATACCTACTCCGTTGGTCCATGGAACCAAACCAGTTCACATCATTGGATCCGGTTTTTGAACCGGATCAGTTTACCTCTCTCTTCCGAATTTCATTAGCCCATCAGCCCACATTGGATAGAGGCGAAATATTCTCCCAACATGAGCCCATACTCCTATTTTCTCTCTCTTTCAACCACAATATCTCCTTTCCCTTTTCTCTCTCTCCTCGTTGAAACCCTAATCCTCGTTTCTTCTTCGATTTCCTGCAACTTTCTCCTCTTTAATTCGTTTTTTTTGTGGTTTTATTGTTGTTGTTGTTGATTTTATTATTGTTGTTGTTGTTGTAGATGAAAAGAGGCGAAAAACTCAAAGCAAGGAGCCCCTCGATCTTAAGCATCTCAGTCTCGATGAGCACATTAACTTCAAGCTTCGTTCTGATCTTGGACTCTGCCGCAAACTTCATGTAAGTTAATTACTACTCTCCACTAAAATTAGGTTTTTGAATTTTTTGAATTACTGGAATTAGGGTTTTCATGTTATTAGTTGTTTGTAATCGTTTTTCATGTCGAACTTGAATTGATTTTTCCTATTATCTTGTGGTTCTGATTTTAAAGGATCGATTTTCTGCTTGAATTTGGTAATGTATATATTGTTTTTTTATTATTAGTAAGTTTGGAGTAAATTATGTAGTTTGTTAGGTGAATTTAATTCGTATTATTTGGTTTTTTGATATGGGTTTTTCTGGGTTTTGCTCTAAATTGCTGCATTTTTCTTCTGATTGCTTTAGGGATGAATTTTTTTTGCTTTGGTTGTTGATTTTTCTACTGTAATTTGTCAATGATTTGCTAAATTAAGTGGGGAGAGTTAATGAATTATTTATGTTGCTGAGTTTATATGTTCTTATAAGCTCAAAGGCTTAACTTTAATCTGATAAAATCATGTACATCAAGCGAAAATTTGCCAAGGTTCTTCTTGTCTATAGTTGCTACACTTGTCGCTCCTGCATAGCCATCAAATGGTAGTTTCCTAGAATTGATGTAATAAGGTCTAGTATGTTTTGTAGAGTACGACCTGATTGCTATTTGTAAACCTATGGAGTTGGTATAGAAGGTTTTGTGTGCATTGAGTTTCGATTTAATGTCGGATTGTAGATAAGCTCATAGCGGAAACTTACGTTCAGGTGCATTTCTTTAAGAAAAGTGAAGACATGTTAGCCATTGTACGTTTGCGGAGTAGGTAGGGTGTTTAGTTGTGTATATATATTAGATGTGCGGATGAAGCACCGTCTTGGTCATAAATTTGGGCATCTAGAGGAAGCCATTTTTTCTGATCGTACCGTTCATGATTTAATGATGATTATCAGATTAGTGTATGGCAATTTGTGTTGTTGCCTAAAGATCTAAATTGCATGCTCCCGAATTTCCCGTTTTCACTTCTACACCCCATTCCAATGGGAGATTGGTAATTGACTTTGTTCATGAGATCTTCTAACACTTTCTTCCTTACATATGTAGCATGCACACCCATATTACCTTATTAATGCAACCCCCAAGGTTTTACTTTTATGCATATCGTGCATAAACTGAGAATATCAAAAGATAACAAATTTTCTAGGTATATCTTGTATTGTGGTAGAGAAGGTTGTTTGCTTTTATACAGCCATATCAGCAGACCATCTTTGCTCACGTGCCTCTAATTTTACATTGTTGTTTTTGTTGGTAAATGATTATGGTTTGTTATGAAATCTATATTGCTATCAAGTTCCAAGTACCCTCGAATTGTGAAATCCCTAGACTGATAGCAAACCTTGCTTGAAACCTCAATGGGGGTTCACCTATGGACATTCAAAGTTGGGACAGGTAAGGTCAAAGTATGAGAATTTGAATCTATTTCCTCTTATGCTTTACAAACTTGTTTCGAGAATTCAGATTTATTGTGTGCAATATCATTCTTCTCCATTAGTAACAATAAATCAGTTACATAATGTGATTGTATCTGTTAGCTTTCAACAGTTAACACCATGTTCTTATTGTAACTATGTAAAAATTCAGCACAATTGCTTGGCAGCTAGCACTTAGCCTCCCAAAAGGAATGATAGAAATTGATGGGAGTAACGTGGGTGTATGAGACACAATTTCTTGTGTTCTTACATTCCGAGCAATGATAAGTCTTGTAAGCCGGTAACTATTACCTTTCGTTCTATCTCTGAGACTGTCCATATAAATTTTTCCCGTACTCATAAATAAAAGGGAGTGAGTATGGTTCTTGCATTGAGCTGATGTTTTTGCTGCTTGTACTCTTCCAGGAACTTGAGTTACCAAAGAAAGGAAGCTTCACTCCTGCTGAGCTTGATGCTCTGGTCTCAATCATGCAAATAGCTGGTGAAAAGTCAGATAGCAAATCCACAGAAAGAAGTAATTCTGGAGGAACAACATCGATGAGTAAATCAATTTCTAGTTTAGAAGCCACGAGAGTACGTGTTTTTGGGCTTGATGAGCCACATGTTGGTCACACAAATGAAGAGATATCATGGGATACAATTGCTGGCTTTGATCAACAAAAGAGGTATTTGATATTTGGGCTTTTAGACTTGTTTAATGGAAGATTGTGGACTTACATTAAGCTAATAGGTCGTTGGTTTCTGATATGGGTGCATATGTCGGCAATCTGGGTCTGCATGTACCTGAAATCTACAATCAAGATTTAGGCTCATTTGTCCATCAGTTTAGCATAAATTAAAAGTCGAATGAGGAGTAAGTAAATATTTGGTCTTATGGTCTGGTCCTTTGTTGCTTTATTGCTACTTTTTCCAACAAGAAGAAGTGAGAAGTAATGGTTGCTAGGCTATATGATGTATACTATTGTTTTTCGATCTATTAAGATCAAAAATATGCAAAAAAGAAAAAAAAAATATTTGGGGGCTCAACTAATCCGTTTTTGACCCAAAAACCGGACCAGTTAACCAATAACTGATCCAATTTTTAGTGAAAACGGGATCAATTAGTGGATAACTGATCCGGTTGAAAACCTGATCCGTTGACTTTTGTCAACTGATCCCAGCCCAACTGATCCGACCCAAAATCGGATCAGTAACCCGTGTTTTGACCGGATCCGATGATTTTTTTTCCACTAGTGCCTTCTTTTCTTTGCCCTAAAATGGCCCTCACTGCGCTATCACTAGCATCACACATTAGTTCGAAAGGCAAGCTGCAATTCAGAACTTGCACTATTGGGCGGAAATAAGTGCATTCTTTAAGGTTTTAAATAAAAGTATGCATGCATTCTTTTTCAAATTTGAATTCAATATATTTTTGAAGCAATTTGGATAGAGCTTTGAAATTTTTGAGAAATCTTTGAAAAAGCGGCGAAAAAAGCCCTCATGCCCAAGAAAAGATGTCACTCCCTTCACCGAAGTTGAAGGAGATAATTTCTCAATAACCTCAATTTTAGCCCTATCCACCTCAATCCCACTTTGAGAGATCTTATGACCAAGGACTATGCCATCTTCAACCATAAAATGACATTTTTCCTAATTAATAACAAGGTTCATCTTTTGACATCTCTCCAAAACTTTTTGGAGGTTGGAGAGACAAATGTCAAAAGATGAACCTACCACGGAGAAGTCATCCATGAAAACTTGTATGGTTGATTCAAGCATGTCCGAAAAAATGGCAGTCATGCACCTTTGGAAAGTAGAACGAGCATTGCATAATCCAAATGACATCCTTCGATCAATGAAGGTACAAAATGGACATGTGAATGTTGTCTGCTTTTGGTCATCAGGGTGAATGGGGATTTGAAAGAACCCCGAATAACCATCCAAAAAGCAAAAATGGGTATGACTCTCCAATCTTTCAAGCATTTGGTCAATAAAAGGGAGGGGGGAAATGGTCTTTCTAGGTGGCTTTATTCAACTTACGATAATTAATGCACATTCGCCACCGGTAACCGATCTTGTGGAGATAAGCTCACTTTTGTCATTCCTAAAGATGGTCATTCCTCCCTTTTTTGGGACAACGTGGATGGGACTAACCCACCTACTATCCGAGGTAGGGTAGATTATCCCCGCCTCAAGGAGTTTCAAAACTTTATTTTTTACCACTTCCTTCATGTTATGATTTAACCTTCTTTGAGGCTCAATAGAGGAGGCTAAACCATCATCCAAGTGAATTCGATGCATACACAATGTGGGACTTAGATCCTTGAGATCATCAATTGTATACCCAATGGCACTTCGATGCTGTTTTAGAACACAAAGAAGTTTATCAAGAGAAGGATCATTGAGTGTAGAATTTGACAATCACGGGGTAAGTCTCATTTTCTCCAAGCAAAGCATATTTAAAAGAAGGGAGGAGGGGTTTTAACTTACATGTAGGAGGAGGCTTAGTCCTCTCCTGTTTTTCCAATGAAGCTTCCAAAACCTCAAAACTTGATGAGTAGGTTGGTAGATCGGTGCTTTGTCCATGGCATGCTTGAGGTGCCAAGCTTCCCCCTCCTTTTCTTGTTCTTCTCCTAGGAGCACATCTTAAAGAGGATCCCTTGCTTCAACCAAAGCCCTTAGGATTTAACACTTCTTGCTCAAGGGTATCGATCCTATGCACTTCTTCCATAATAGGGGCTTTTATGCTCTTGTTGAAGGCGAATTCCATTTTCTCATCTCCAACTCTCAATGTCATGACATCTCTCGTCATATCATCTAGCACTCCGACCGTTTTCAAGAATGACCTTCCCAATATAAGAGGTACTTGGAAGTCTTTTTCCATCTCCATCACAACAAAATCACAAGGAATGAAAACTCTCCCAACTTGCACCGGAACATCCTCCAATTCTCCAACGGGCACCTTAACCGAGCTGTCTGCTAGTTGTATCACTCTTCTTTTAGGTTTAAGCTCAAAGTTAAGCTTCTTTGCAATGGAGAGAGCCATTAGGCTTACACTAGCCCTAAGGTCGGCCAATGCTCTCTTTGGCTCCAAATCTCCAATTCTCAAAGGTATGGGGAAGGACCTCGGATCTTCAAGCTTCTTGGGGAGGCGGTGAGAGCAATGGTGAAACTTTCTTCAAGTTTGGACTTGTTAGAGAGAAGTTCCTTTAGAAACTTAGCATAGGTGGGCATTTGAGCTATACCTTGGAGAAATGGAATATGAACTTGTAAACCTTTCATTACCTCAAGAAAATTGACAAATTGTCATTAAAGTGCTTCTTTGCTAATCTTTGAGGATATGGAACCGAAGGAGTGTACTTATTCATTGGAGGAGGATCTTTGCTTGATTTTTCGGGTTCAACCACTATAAGAGTCCCATCCTCTCGAATGTCTTCCACAATGACTTCTTCAACCTCTTTACCCACTCCACTATCAACATTCTCACTCTCCTTGGAAGGACTAGCATCATCAAGTGCGGGCATCTTAGGACCCTCATAGTGAGCCGCAGGCCCTCAGATCTCAAAGTGATGGCTTTAGCTTGCTCTCGAATGATAGGTTGGCTAGGAAGTTGGGTAGAAGAATTTGAAGAGTTGTTGCTTACTTGTTGAGCCACTTGAGAAAGTTGTGTCTCAATCATCTTGTTGTGAGCATTCATTTGTTGGAGGAAAGTGTTAGTCTCTCCAAACTTCCTATCATTGTCGACATTGGTCTTTATTTGTTGGGCTAGGAAGAGTTGGAGAGTGACCTCTAGGGAAGATTGTTTGAGTTGGTTTGGTTCAAAGGGGGCTCTACGAGGTGGTTGTGTGAATCCTTATAAGGGGTTATGGAATCCGGGTGGTCTATATGAGGCTTGGTAAGATTGAGATGGTTGAGGGTTCTTCCATCCACCACTTGTATTGTCGTTCCACCTTCTTTGATTATTGAAGTTGGGGTTTCCTTCACCTCTAGAGTGCACCCATGCAACATGGTCCATAGACCCACCACAATAAGAACTGGCATGGTCCGAACCACCACAAATTTCACAAGAAAAGGCTTGAGAAGTGCTTTGGCTAGGAGATGCTAAACTTACCTTTTCCAATTTCTTTGCAAGGGTATCAAGTTTTGCATTAATATGGTCAATGGCATCAAGATCATACTTGCCCTTGCTTACATTCTTCTTATTTGCGGTTCTAGTAGAGTACCCCAAGAGTAGTGTCTTACTACCTCTTTAATTGAAGGTTCAATGTTGTCAACCAGAAGCTTTGTTAGTTGGCCTCCCGCACCCGAATCAAGGCTTAGACGGGTCATAAGAAGGAGACAATGATAGAAGCTTTGCATAAGCTAGCATCCATTATTGACTATAACCATGATGAGGGCAAGATCTTATAAGGTCCTTGAACCTATCCCAAACTCCATATAATGTCTCATCCTCCTCTTGCGTGAAATTAGTTATCTTCCTCCTAACTTCGGAGGTCTTCTCTTGAGAAAAGAATTCATCTACAAAGGCCGCGTTCACTTGTGCCCAAGTATTCAAATAGTCTTCCAGAATGGATTGCAACCATTTCTTGGCCTTGCCAACAAGAGAGAAGTGAAAGAGATTGAGTCTCACAAACTCTTGAGTCACATTGTTTTGCTTCGCCGTGGCACATAACTCCAAGAAATTAGCCAAATGCTCAAGAGGGCACTCATGAGTGATGCCTTCATAAGGTTCTTGCTTAATCATGCGAATCAAGGGTGGGGAGAACTCAAAGTTAGCGGTTGTGGAAGCACGACGCATTCCACTCTTAAGTTCAAAAGCCTCGGGATGTCCGAAATCCCTTAATGCTCTAGGAGGTTGTTCATCACCCATTGTTGTAACAACCTGCACTTTTGAGCTGCTAGCTAATCACGCTTAACATTCATGAACTTCATTTATCATTGATAAGCCCCAAATTACATTATCTTGTAGCGGAAACATAACCTTACAAATCAATCCTGGACCGTGAATCAGGGCCCACAATATGACAACTTGAAAACCAAATATCAGATTATAGAATACTTTACTCAATCCCAATAAAATAAGATACATAATTCTCATATAAGCACTTGAGTATTAACAACTTAATACCCTAAATACAACTTATGAATCACTTATCCAACTACAATTTAATGACCAAACTCTTACTTAAGATCCACTTCGAGTCTCCAACTCAAACCTGCAAATTACAGAAGAAAATACTAAACAAAAATAAAACTAAAATGAGCGGAAAGCTCAGTAACTTTACTTCAGCCCGTCAAAACAGTTTTGGTTCGAACACATTTTTCATATAATAATCAAACTGGGTAATTGTTCGGAAAATAATTCATCCATTAAAATATATCGCTAGCATAGCTCAATCACTTAACACAAGACCCTGGCAAGTACAGGTTTTAACAGAACATAACGTAATATAACATAACAGAATATTCGACCTTTTCTGGTCTTAACTAAACTTATATCTGAATCATTTTTCTCCACCTGTACCTTGCCACTTTTTATCTCAGTTCATAAGCTAAGCCAGCTAAAACAAATACGAAATCCTTTTTATATTATCATACTCAATTCATATCTCAAGAAACATAGTATTTTCGAACAATTCCAATAACTGAACAAAAGCACTCTTTTGCAACTGTTCAATAACAATTCAGAACTCTACTCATATAGATACATCTATAACCATGGCCATGACTATAAATGATATACGATATTAAAATACAATACAACACACGCGGGCATTTAAATATGTTTTGCTGAACATAAATGTTACCTTAATACGACAATCACTTCAATGTAAATACAAGAACCATTGTACGCAACCTCCAAGAATCATGAACTTGATCTCATCTTAGCTTGAATCAGATATATCTCCATAACACTTCTCCAATTATCACCTCACAACAATAATAACAACAATTAACACTCATTCTTAATAATTCTAAAACATATAGACTGATTAGACCAAACCTTCTTAGCATGAATTAGTTCACTTAACTAATCAAGGTCCCATTAACATCATCGACTAAATCTTTCCCAATCAAAGTCACTTTCAGAACCTAGACGAATAAAGGTTCAAAACAATAACAATTCAGTTTTGCATTTTATACTCAAAACCCAACTCGTTTCCACAGTCACAATTCGCAATCTTTATCATTAATAAACTTTGAAATAATACTCATTACAACTTAATTCACAACCTCATTTCAAAAAAACTTATACCTAAAACTATTCTTGGACCATAGAAACCCTTCTTAACAACCTCTACATAAATTAGAAATTTTGGGTTTTGGATTTAAGGAGATGAAAATAAAAGAAATAGGTTCAGATTATACCTTATAATTCCAAGCTTGGGTTTTCCTTTTGAAAAGAAATAGAACTGAAAAGAAGCATTATGCAACAGCAGCGACACGATGCCCACCATCTGAACAACAACGCACAACAACAACATCAACAGAACAGAGGAGAAAGATGTGGGCAGCAGCATAGCAAATCAGTAGAGGAGAGGAGAGAGAAAACTCAATGGCTGAACCAAACGCTAGGCAATGCGTGCAACCCGCAACAATGGTGGTGCTGGAATGGCAGCATTACGCCGGCATGAGTACCGCCGACGGAGAGCAACAACAGGGTTGGCTTTCCGAATAACAAACCCGAAGAGAGAGAGAATTGAACGAGAGAAAGGAAACGCGAGAGTGAGAAGAGTTTGGGGCTTTTGGGGTTTCCTTAATCTCAATTCAATTTGGTTAATTTAGGTGAAATTCTTCAAACAAAAATTTGACATCTCAAAAGAGTTTGGGATGCTTGTTGTCTTAAGCAGATGAAGACATGGGTAACAAGATATGAATAAGGGAGGGCTATGTTTCCATATTTTTTTTAACAAGACCATCAAGGGTGAAACTATAAATTTGATAACTTGCTCCAAAAATCATACTTAAAACTTGGAAGCAAAATGAAACTTCAGCTCTATTGTTTTTTTCCAAAACAATTGGAAAATAAATATGTTTCTAATATATAAATGCTATTAATTAAAGCTCCGTAAAAAGTAAAACTATTACATACTACCACCCTTAAAATAAATTTCATCCTCGAAATTTGAAAATGCAATACTTTAGTACATTTGGAAACGAATAAGTTCACATAAAACATTTTTAACGAAAATCAAATCAAATTGAACTCTGAACTTAACTCCAATACCACAACAGGTTAATTGCTTCCCAAACAACCAATCACTAAACTCGAATCCAAATTCTCCATAATCCCTACACCATAAAACTCAGTTCTCCTCAAATCATCATCCATAAGCCAAAATTCCAATATAACTATTCATATGTCCAGACTAAAATTTTCAATACTCAATCTTCAATTTCTCAAATTCTATTCCTCAATTCATAACTACTAATCACCCAAATCGATTTCAGACAATACCAAGTTTCTTTTACCCCCGCTAGGTGGCTAACTCGGCACACGGTCGCAGAGTTGCTTTGATACCACCTGTAATAGCCCGCACTTCCAAGCTGCTAGCTAATCACACTTAACATTAATAAACCTCATTTATCATTGATAAACCCCAAATTACATTATCTTGCAGCGGAAACATAACCTTACAAATCGATCCTCGACCTGTGGGTCAGGGCCCACAACATAACAACTCGAAAACCAAATATCAGATTACAAAATACTTTACCCAATCCCAAATAATAAAATACTTAATTCTCATATAAGCACTTGAGTATTAACAACTTAATACCGTAAATACAACTTTTGAATCACCAATCCAACTACAATTTCATGACCAAGCTCTTTCTTAAGATCCACTTCGAGCCTCCAACTCAAACTTACAAATTACAGAAGAAAATAGAAAACAAAAACAAAACTAAAATGAGCGAAAAGCTCAGTAACTTTACTTCAGCCCGTCAAAACAGTTATGGTTCGAACACATTTTTCATATAATAATCAAACTGGGTTATTGTTCGGAAAAGAATTCATCCATTAAAATATATCGCTGGCATAACTCAATCCCTTAACACAAACGCTGGCAAGTAAAGGTTTTGACAGAACATAACATAACATAATATTCGACCTATATCTGAATCATTTTTCTCCACCTGTACCTTGCCACTTTTTAGCTCAGTTCATAACTAAGCCAGCTAAAACAAATACGAAATCCTTATTACATTAACTCAAATCATATCTCAAGAAACATAGTATCTCCAACCAATTCTAATAACTGAACAAAAGTACTCGTTTGTAACTATTCAATAAAAAATTCAGAATTCAACTCATATAGATAAATCTATAACCATGGTCATAACTATAAACGATATACGATATTAAAAATACAATACAACACACACGGGCATTTAAATACGTTTTGCTGAACATAAGTGCTACCTCAATACGACAATCACTTCAATATAAATACAAGAACCATTATACGCAACCTCCAAGAATCATGAACTTGATCTCATCTTAGCTTGAATCACATATATCTCCATAGCACTTCTCCAATAATCACCTCACAACAATAATAACAACAATTAACTCTCATTCTTATAATTCTAAAACATATAGACTGATTAGACCAAACCTTCTCAACATGAATTAGTTCACTTAACTAATCAGGGTCCCATTAACATCATCGACTAAATCTTTCCCAATCAAAGTCTCTTTAAGAACCTAGACGAATTAAGGTTCAAAACAATAACAATCCAATTTTGCATTTTCTACTCAAACCCAACTAATTTCCATAGTCACAATTCGCAATCTTGATCATTAATAAACTTTGAAATAATACTCATTACAACTTAATTCACAAACTTATTTTAAAAAAGATCTTATACCCAGAACTATTCTGGGATCATAGAAAACGTTCTTAACAACCTCTACATAAATTAGAAATTTTGGGTCTTGGAATTAAGGAGATGAATTTAAAAGGAATAGGTTCAGGTTATACCTCATAACACCAAGCTTGGGTTTCCCTTTTAAAAAGAAATAAAACTGAAAAGAAGTATTATACAACTGCAGCGACATGCTACCCACCATCCGAACAACAACGCACAACAACAACATCAACAGAACATAGGAGAAAGATGTGGGCAACAACAAAGCAAACCAGTAAAGGAGAGGGGAGAGAAAACTCAATGGATAAACCAAACACTAGGCAATGTGCGCAACGCACAACAATGGTGGTGCTGTAATGGCAGCATAACGCCGACAGGAGTACCGCCGACTGAGAGCGACAACAGGGACGACCTTCCTAACAGCAAACCGAAGAGAGATAAAGAGAATTCAACGAGAGAAAGGAAACGCGAGAGTGAGAAGAGTTTGGGGATTTTGGGGTTTCCTTAATCTCAACTCAATTTGGTTAATTAAGGTGAAATTCTTCAAACAAAAATTTGACAGCTCAAAAGAGTTTGGGATGCTTATGTCTTAAGGAGATGAATACACGGGGAACAAGACATGAATGAGAGAAGGTTGCGTTTCTAGTTTTTTTTAACAAGACCATCAAGGGTGAAGTTGTAAAAATTTGATAACTTGCTCCAAAAATCATACTTAAAACTTGGAAACAAATGAAACTTCAGCTCTATTGTTTTTTTCCAAACACAATTGCAAAATATATAAGTTTCTAATTGTTGACACTAATTTTTGAACCCCAGTTATATATAAAATGTCGCAATAAAGATTTTTGAAAAAGAAATAAAATAATGAGAACAATCATGCATTGTGGAGCGCGCGCCCCATCAAATGCATGTTTCTCCCCGGAGAGCGAGTTTCATTTCGTCGTATATTTTTTTTTCGTTTTTTCGCATGTTAGTTATGCAGTTTCGGCTTAGAAATGTAATTTTTCGTAAGTCATAGTCAATAACTACAACCACCGTTTTAATAAAATGATTAGTTTAATCATGCTCGTCTTTACTAATTTGATTAGTTTTCGTTAATTGTCTTAAGTTAGTCTTTCAAAAAAAAAGAGTCGCAATTAGGCGTCGGGATGTTAATCGTATCCCAAAACAGGTAGTAATCAGTTTTCTTGATGGTCAAGTCATTGTTCATTGAATAAAGAATAAGAATATATTCTTTATCCACTAATCACATCCTTTATCCATTAGTTAGGGAATAAGAATCATGAAAAGGGGTGAGAATAAGAATCAAATCCCATGTGTAAGAGGCAAGAATCCGGATTTTTTCCGGTGGATTCGAGTTATGCGCCAGGCACACGATCATGCGCTAGACGCATGATTGTTCACCTAGCGCACAACAGCATTCTGCGCTAGATGCAGGCTCCTGCGCCTAGCGCAGGCTCCTGCGTTTGGCACAGTGGTCCAATCAGTTTCGTTTTTCATGTTTTCGATACATTTTTACGTATTAGGATGTATTTAGGGAAGAATATTTTCTGAAAATCTGATTTTGCCTCATTGATGAGAAAATCCAAAAAGAATAAGAATATTTGTGTTTCCAAAGAAATTTGATGATGTCATTAGGGTGAGGTCATTAAAGTGATGTCATTAGGGTGATTAAGCATGGGAAAAATCAGATTTTTTGGGTTAAAAATCTAATTTTCTACTTCTTTGAAACCCTAATTCATCCACCTTATTTCCCTATAAATACCCTCCATTTTTTATTTCAAAGGACAAGTTAATTTCACAACTTAATTTCACAACTTCTCTCAATACTACTCTCATCTTCTCTACTTCCTTCCTCTAAAAAAATCTCATTCAAGAAAAAGAAAGTAAAAGTTAGGAAAGTAATTAGTAAGTAAAGAAGTTTAACAAAAGAAAAATACAAAAAAAGGGTTTAATTTAGTTATTAAGTGGATTTAGAAACTCACTTAGAAATTAAGAAAATTACAAAAAAGGTAGAAAAATTTGCAAAAAGGAAGTGCATCATTGAGCTGGCAAGGTAAAGTTGAAGCTCTTGTTATATTTTTCTTGATTATCTTCTTAATTACCTACTAACTTTATCTTTGTTTCTTCTTATCATTTTTTTTTATTTTTGGAGTGATTTGTGTATGTGGAAGTCCTAATACGTTCCCAACCTTAAATCATCGCACCTAGAATAGTCAACTCTAATGGGGAGACTCTTAGGAAACAATGTGATTATGTGATTTTTCTTAATCAAGTTGTTATTCATCACCAAAAACATGTTTTCATAAAAAATTCAAGAAAAGTTGTGGATAAACATCTCCATCGAAAGAAAATGTGATGCTGTAATTATGGTCAGTTTTAATTTCGTACTTGATTTCATTTTTTGTCTGTATTATGGAAACATTTTGTAGGATTTAATATTTTTCCTACGAATTTTGAGATGTTTCCAGCAATTGGGCTTTGGAATTTCTAAAAAAACATTTTTTTTTTACAAATAATTAAAAATCATACAACTTTGTTGTGCAAAGCTAATTTTGTCCAGTACCACATAAGCTTGTCTTATTAATAAAGTTTAAAATAAAATCATTTAGACAAAACTAAAAACATGAAGTTTAAAGAAAATATTAGTAGCTTTCCAAAACTATAAAAATCATGTTCATATGAATTTTATACAATTTTATCTCATTTTTACAAAAACGTTCATGTAAATCACTAAATTCCAGAACACTGATTTTCTCTCATGTTAAGAAAATAAACAAAAAATGGTCTTACAAATTATTTCCAGTATAGTCTTTCAAAGTATCTAGAATGTTCATACCAAAATTCACTTCAAACTAAGTTCAATAAGTTGGGTTTCAAAGAATAAATTGGATAAAGGTCATGTTTTGACCAGTTTTGGCATAAAATTCACCATAATTCGAGTTGTCACTAAAAGCTTGTGAAATTTTGATACAACATAAAGAACTCACTGAGCTATCCGTAGATGTATCACATGCTCAATGTTATGCTTTCTACATAAAGTTATGAATTTTACAATTCATTACAAGAACAAAAGTGCAATCAGAAAAATGAAATAAACTGATTAACTCAAGTTTCATAAAAAATGTTTTCTTTTCATATGAAAATGTGAAATAAAAGTCATTAAATTTTAAGTTTCTCTTAAAATGACTCATTTTATCATGTAAATAAAAATCAATCAAAATCAAATAGGTTAATTAATCTCTAATTTTTCACAAGTTTACAAATAAACATGAATTCCAAAGCCCGTTCAAGGAGATGAAGATCAAGGAGCATCATGGTGAAGATCAAGATTGAAGACTTTGTATAGATCATAGAATTTGTATATATTGTTGTAATAATTTTTTTTTGTAAATAGTTATTACATCACTCATGAATAGAAAAACATGGAGATGTTTATGCATAATTTTCATAAATAATTCCACAATCCTTTTGAATAAAATGAGCAACCAATGTTACAAATATTGCATGTTGGGCCCAATATATCATAGTATATGAATCAAATGACCCAATCTCAATTAAGAGGAAAAATTGCAAATCTAACTAAGTTAAAAAGTATGATGATCCATCTTACATTTTAAAATTTGTTCTCCATCTTCAAATGGATCAATCATATAATTTGATATGATTAGATTGGTAATTATGACCTCCGAATTGATTTTAGGCCGCTTCACGTGTCTCGCTTTAAATGGCCAAATTCCAATTAACCAAACACAAATCTCCAAATTCGATCTCAAATTGATCATTTCTCTCTAAATGACCTAATAATCTTCAATTAAGATTATTTCTCAAAAGCCTGCAATTAGGAAGCAAACCTCTTCTTCTAAGACCTCTTGAAAATCATAAACGTGATCACTAATTAAGGTTGTTATTTTAGTCCTCGATTAATCGCTAATTAGGGCGATTAACTCAAACTTTTCATTTAATCACTAATCAGGGTGATTATCTCCAATCATTAGTTAATCGCTAATTAGCGCGATTAACTCAAACTCTTCATTTAATCACTAATTAGGGTGGTTATCTTAAATCTTGGTTAATCACCAATTAGGATGATTACTTTAACCTTTCCTATTTAATCACTAATTAGGGTGATTATCTTAAAACCATTATTAATCACTAATCAAGGTGATTATCTTTCCTTTTAAGTTTAATCACTAATTGAGGTGATTATCTTAACATTCATTTTAATCGCTAATTAAGGGGATTAATTTAACCTTTCATATTTAATCACTAATTAGAGTGTTTATCTTAAACCTTGAATAATCGTTTATTAGGGCGGTTATTTTTCTTCTCATTTCAATCACTAATTAGAGTGATTATCTTAAACCTTGAATAATCACCAATTAGAGTGATTACCTCAATTCTAATACGTGTGTCTAATTCTAAAGGTGAGTTATTCATAATCTATTATCCCTTAACCTCGTTTTAATCACTAATTGGAGTGATTACCTTATTCCTAATAGATTTGTTTAATTCTAAAGGTGAGTTATTCATAATATATTCTTTCCTTCTCTTCCCCAATGGAATTGGCCATTTAGGGTGAGACATATGACCGAACTACGATGGTTTTGATCCATGAGTGGATTCCAATCCCGCAATGATTGGTACGTAGTGCAACTTCAGTGCTCAAATCTACCATGTACAAATGATATATTGGTCCTAAATAAAAATGGTTGATGTGTATATGTGCAAACTATGTGATTTGTCTTTCTTTTGAATAGCCATGATTACTTTAAAATGAAAAATAACACATTTAGTCAGAGCCCGTTCTGTAGAACGGAAGAGGAGACGAGTTCCAGACGTTCGCACCTCTTAACCTAAACCGCGAACCCTATCTCATGGTATGAAAGACCAATTTTCAAAAAGCCTTATCCATATGAAGTCATCATCATTTCAAATGATATTTCTTGAAATTGATTTTAAAATAATTTGTTAAATAAATCTGTCCCTATTCAGATATTAATAGGATGGCTACTTCAAAGTTTTCTAAAACTCATTGTTCAATGAGAGACTTTTGTGGGATTCAGACCGTTAATTAAGACAGTAAAAAATCGGGTACCACACTAATATATAATTACTATTAATTCAAGCTCCTTAAAAAGTAGGGTTTTTACAATTGTGCTAGAAGTAGAGGAAAAAGATGATTCTTGTTCTAATAGTGGTTCTTCCACAGGTTGTTCAATAATTGAAGGTTGTACCATTGGTTCTCTATAAATACTCCTCAATTGCCTCAATGTGTTCTCAAGATTATGATCGATAGGGATAGTAGGATCACCCTTTAACCTTATTGACATGCAAACAACACAAATAAGGAGAAGATTATCAAATAACGAGGCACAAATCCCACAAGTAGTCAACTACCAAGAGGAAAATAATAGGTGATTTAGTCTTAAAACTAACAAATTAAAATGTAAACCGTTACTTCCCAACGGCACGAAGATTTTACTGCGCTGCTACTACCCAATATAAGGTAAGTATAGGGTCGAATTGACAAGGAAGTAATGTTAATCAAGGGGTAATTTGCTAATTAGGATGAGCTAAATCTATTTTTGGGGTTTTGAAGGATTAATAACTATTGCAAAGTCTAAAATAACTATGAGATTGACGAAACATATTAGCAAAGTAAATGAGATGATAAATCAAGAATAAAGGAACTAGGGGATTCACTAACACTAAATCCAAGAATCCAAGCATCAAAGTCAAGGGGAAGGAATGGGGGATCACAAGGGGAAAATCATGCACATATGAACTCTAATTACTCTCAAGCTAATTAGAGGAGCTTAATTAGTCACTCATGACCCATGGCATGAGCAACTAATCTAGCTTAATCAAGAACAACATGATAATCATGCTTCCTTAGACTAGAAATGCCTATTTTCATGGAGATCTTAGTCTAGCAACCAAACTTAGTCTATATATTCCTAACTTCATCTCTCGAACCTTCACTAGGGATTCCAAATAAGCAAGTCCTGTGGTGATCAATCACCCAACAAACCAAATCAAGCAAGTTTAATCAACAAGTTTAACCCCAAATGTTAACCCCCTAACTTAGATTTAGGATCCAAAGAGTAAATGAAGGCTACATCCATTCCACTAGTACGAACTACTCACAAATCATGGAAATAAAGCAAGGTAAAACTTGAACTAACTTCATCACCATAACTATGGAGGAAAGAGAAAAGATCATAACATAATCAACTAATAAAACAAGATCTAAGTAGCCAAAGCATGAACTTAACAAGATTAGAGGAAGAGAAAATAAAATAACCAAGACATTACCAACTTTTAATCTTGCATAAATCTAAATATGGAGTTCCAAAGCTTCAAACCTCAACTTTCTCTCCTAAGGTTCTAAAGTTTGAATATTAAGCACAAAATAAATCTCCACTAATTAAAATCAAATTAGCTTAACCTAAAATGAGCGGGTCAAGTCTCCACTAGTTAGAATCCCTTATATAATCCTAATATATAACAAGCTTAATTACAAGAAAACCCCCGGATAAAAATTAGCGGGTGACCCGACCCGAGCACTCGGGTGGGCCCTTATTCGGGTGGGTCACTTAAACGACCTGGATTTGGCTGCTCCAAGATCTGACCCGAGCGGGTCAAGTCAACTCGAGCCCTCAAATCAGCTGACTCGGGCAGGTCACTAAACCGACCCGGGCGGGTCAGGTCATCAAGAAGGAATGAGTTGCTCCTCTTAACTGACCCGGGCGGGTCACACAACCCCGACCCTCGGTTCAGTCCCCTTCTCTCCTTTTTCTCTTTTTTCGAGCCCTTTGATGTGTTGTTTCTTCATCTCCTTGCCTCGGGTTTGTGCAATTGTCCTCCAAGCGTGCTCCCAAATCCTGAAATAAAATCAAACACCCAAAGAAAATGCACAAAGGAGGAGTATTGCACAACTTTAAAGAAAATAGAAGCAAATTAACCTAAACTAACCTAAAAGCTACTACAAAAACAATTAAAAACTATTAAAAAGCCAAGTAAATAAACTATGCGTCAGTTTCTAATGACCTTGATTAATAAAAATAAAAATAAAATAAAAAAATGAAAAATGGGCATACTTTAGATTAAGAGTTATCTCCCGATTACCGCCCTCATTCCAAAAAACCATCACCTCGTAATAAGACATCATCCATAAATCATCTTCATGCAACCAAAAAATAATAAACCCTTAGACCATTATCTCCACGATCCATTAGCCAAGTTATCCCTTCAAACTCAAAACGCCATAAATATCCTTCAAACCTTCCAATACCCTAAACCACAAAAACTTGTGTGCAAGCCTCAGTACATAAAAAAGGTCAACGCCAGGCAAAAATATAAAAGTGAAAAAACTCAAAGTGCGAAAAAAGAAAAAGAAAAAAGGCAAAGCAAAAGAAAACGCACAAAGCAATGCAAAAGCAAAAAAAAAAATAATAAATCCAAAGGCAAAGAAAATATAAGACAAAGCTACGCACACAAGTTCTAATCCTCATTCGAATCCCTTCGATCGATCAAAACCTTAACCATTCGAAAACCATAATCCTTACCTTGGCCCATCTCATTAAACCTTCTTCAAACCTCAAACCTCAAACCTTTCAACCTTTCATATCAATCCTAACTCCTTCTTCAAGGTATGTCCAAGCCTGCTAGGTTTAAAACCCGAAAGGGCGGCCTAGGCAAAAGTTAGGGCACAATAAAAAATTAAAAAAGAGATCCAAAACAACGAATGGTCTTATGTTGTAAGGATACGTAGGAATCCTCATCTCGAGGTCGGACCGCTTCGATAAAAAAATTATTCAAGGTCTAATGATTTGACTTTTTTGAGTTCAGAAGCATACTCTTTTCTAGATCCCGACATAGACTCGAGTCTGAACCTAGCCATGTCAAAGCCTTTTCCCTCCTACATTCATTTAAGTCATTAATTTAATTTAAACCTTTTTATTTTTTGAATCCAAACACTTCTTGTTCGTGAAGGACTCTCCAACAATTCCATGATCTATGGCGACATCTGACTTTGCCTGTATCAACTTCCTAAAGAAGAACCCTCAGTGAAGAACTCTGAATGCTCAATACAGATCAAGTACATTCAATCTAGCTAGGCTCAAAATGCCTTATTCAAGACAAGCTTACCCAAAGTGAGGGCTTTCTCTATACGTGGTGGTTCCTTAAAATCAAACTCCCAAAGAGTTATAATCTGCGGATCTTACTTATGGACCCCGATATTTGTCAAAACAATTTTTGAAAATTATTCTATCACTCTACCTATCCAGATTTCCTAACCATGTATAACCCTGACTTTGTATTACATTGCATCTTTCTTAGCCTTGCATAGCCTTGACCTTGCATGACGTTTCATCCTCCTTAGCTTTGCATAGCATCTCATGCATCCTTATAGAGTTTAAGTTTGCATTTTTGCATCATTATATGCATTATTATGTGAGTTATTTGCACCTATCTGCTAACATATTCTCTTGCAGGTAATCAGATTATTTGTAGCTGTCGTCCTACATGCTAACTTTGTTTTACAGAACCCGGCAATATATAGATCAGTTCTAAACTGCAGAGCGGTTAGAATCGTTCTCCGTCCCGACACCATATACTTTGACTTTCAGTTTCTTGATCCTTAGTCAAGGTGGGGGCTTCTGTAAACACAAAATCATGTCTCGCCATTGATTACCCAATGATGAAACTCAGGAGGGCTCGCGAGGGTTTAGGGTTTGCAAGGGTTGGATGTTCGCAAGGGTTTAGGGTTCGCAAGGGTCGTCGTGGTTGCTACTCGCCTCCAGTAATATCCTCCCTCCTTTGCATCTGCCGCTGGTTGTGATTCTGTTCAGTGGTGGTTGTTGGTTCTGCCGCCACGGTGCTGCTGCTGCTATTCTTCACACGGGCATAAAAAACGCTATTATTGCGGGTAATTTAGAGGTAATTTTTTTTCTTTCTTTTCAAGCCATTGTGTATTCCTAATTACATTAAAAAAAAATTTGGTGGCTTTAACATTCAAATTATGTTACTTTAATCAATTTTCTAGCTTCTTGGATTGGTAATACACTATATTGATTTTTTAATTTTGCGAAAATTGGTTTTATATTGAATTAAGAACTCTAGCATAGTAGCATAGCGCCAATTCGCACCACTTTAGTTTACATTGGTTGCGGCTAGGGAGATGGATTCGTCTATGTTGTTATTTGAGCAAATGCTTAAGCATGATATTTTTCTCTTGCTAGTTTGATTCATGTATTTGGAAGCAATGGGCTTTTTTAATGCAATTAGATAAGTTGAGAAGATGATGTTATTACTGGTGTTGTCAAGCCTGATGAAGCTATTGTTAAGTGTCCTTTCAACAATGAGATTGGCAGATTGCATTGATTGCTTTCATTGGAACTATATTAGTATCATTTTATGGGAAACTAGTTTAATTTTGTTAATCTGATTTCTTCTTGGTGTTGGTAAATGTTTAAAAAGTTTAATTTTGTTTCTAATTATTTGATAAATTAGTCTTATATGGAATGAATAAGATATAATGTTCTAGTTGTTGATGATAGCGTTGGTAAATGTTTAACTAGTTTAATTTTGTTTCTAAATTTTGGGGGGTTTGATACTCGTTAGTGAGTGCAGGACTAAGAAAAAAGAAATATTGGGTTTTTATCATGTTTTTGCTGGGTATAATAAGTACAATATGTTTTTTTAAGAAAAAAAAATTTAACTTTCTCTCTTAATGAATTGAATGATTGTTTGATGACTTTATGTTGTGATGTATTAGGAGATGAAGGTGCATTTGATTATTACTGAGGAGTTAATCCCTGGGTTTAAGTTCTCTTGTTGTAGTTACCTTCAGAGCCTTCTTCGTCTTTATGTCATCAAGTAATTCTTTCTTTCACTCTGAATTTCGTTTTCTCTCTCTTAATTTGATTAAATAATCTGTTTCTAATGTGATGAATGATATGGTGGAATGATAGGGAGCTAGAATTGGAGAGGCATGGATTGAAGGTGCATGATGCTGATGCTTATCCTATGTATATAATCCTAATTTTAGGATCTTGTAAGAATTTTTATGTGTTGTTAATTGGTGTAAAATGATTGTGAATGAGATACAAGTTGTTATATCATCAATTGTAGCTTGAAAATTAATTTATGTTCAAGGGATAGGGTTAAATTTCATTATGATTGATTATGTCTAGCTTAGAATTTATTCAATAGATTGAAATAAGTTGTCATATGATTCGTTTGTTGCTTAAATATTGAAATAAGTTCTCCGATTGATCGAGGGATAAGATGGTGTATGATCATGAATGGTGTGGAAATTGAATAATTAAAGAGAACTATGTGGCCATGATCAATTATGGAGTGATCGACAGCACATTTAGTAGCGTAGATTTTACGAACTTGTACTTTGTGCAATGTGTTGATGATTATATACTTTGATGTGATGTGGAACAAGAAGATCCTACGTATTATAGTTAGTTAGTTCAGTTAAACATAGTATAGTTAGTTATAGTTAATGATTCATGTGTTTTAGTTAGTTCAATTCGTGTTTTCTATGTGTTTTGTTTTGTTAGGAATCATGGTTTTGCCTACGTTCTTAAAACGATGGATTTACATGATTCAATCTTGTTAGGAATCGGTTGTAACTAATCCAAGTTGGATTAGGAGTCTAGTTTACTGGCAAGATAGAATTTGCTAGTTGTCCTAGTTCTAGTAGGATTAGAACTAGTAGGGTGTATTATATATATTTCGTTTCTTTCATAATAATAGACGTATGTTGATTCTTCTTAAGAATATTGAGAGTTAATACTTTCATGCTTATGTTTAAGTTATGAGACTAGCTTGACTAGAGAATCAAAGTCATTGCCTTTGTTCCAATCTTGAAGTCGTTGCCTTCAAGAATTCACTCCATCTCCACCTTTCAAACATATCCAACCCCGTTTCTTTTAATCAAGAAACCACCATATCCATCCGGAACATTAAGTTCCACATCAAGTGGTATCAGAGCTTTGTCCAAGATCCCAGGGCGACCCTTGCTCTTGCTGCCCGAATTCATCCCGAATTTGCAGTAACTTTGGAGGACTCGTTCTCCCAGCATACTTCGAATTTTTCGAAGTTTATTGATCCTAAACTGGTCTACATCTTATCTAGTTTATTTTATTAAATTTTCACGATATTTTGAGGCGTGTGGCTATAGTTTCGAGATAGATATTTGAAGACGTGCAAGAATCGCTGGAATCAAGAACAGCGGTAGTTAAACGAAGATTACCAGAGATTGAGAACGAATTTCGACATGAAATTTTTAATTGGAGTCTTACAACATCTAGGGATAGATTGTGTCCAAATTTCACAAGATTTGATCACGTTTTGAGGAAGTTACGAAAATTTAAATTTAAATCGATTTTCCTTGATTTTCTTGATCATGGGAACCCCTATGACCCGAGAAGAGTTGCAGGCTATGATGGTAGGCATGATGAAGGACTTTAATGAAAGTTTTGCTTCCATTAATGAGAAACTAACCACCAGCACGAACGCTATTACACAATCTCATGAAGCGATACATCTTACCAACGAAAGGGTTGAACTTTTGGCTGGGACATGGAAATCAAGGCGGGGAAGGGCGACCTACTTGGGATTGTAACACCCCATAATTTTGCCCCTAGTTTTTCGCAAAAGTTTTCCCTAAAACTATTATTTTCTCTAAAATAATGATTTCGATTTTTATAAATTAATGGAAGCCGAAATATTTTTATTATTTGACGTGCTAAGTATGTGAATTATACTTATATTTATAATATAATTTAGGAAAAAATGTTTTAAATAAGTCAACCTTTGCGCGGTTTTCCCATTTTAAGTCTACCTTTTGATTATCCCTGATTGAGTTATGCTTGTATGTCTGTTTTCTTCTATTGAGTTTTAACTTGTTTGTGACTTGTTTACACGTATCATAAGTAACCTACTAAACAAGTCACAAACAGGTTAAACTCAATAGAAGAAAACAGACATACAAGCATAACTCAATCAGGGATAATCAAAAGGTAGACTTAAAATGGGAAGACCACGCAAAGGTTGACTTATTTAAAACAATTTTTCCTATAATTTATTAGAATTTTTTTTGTTATTAATTATTTTTAAGTTTAGGCGCGATTTAGGAAATTATCGATTTATCGCTTAACGGACTTTTGTCACTTGGATCATTGATGAATGGGCCGAAAAATTTTGTGTGGCTTGGGCTATGAGGCAGCCGGCCTTATTGGAGGAGGAAGAAAGATATTTTCTTCACTTGTTTTTGGTGTCTTTTTGCATTCCTTAACCTCCTTCATAATATCACCATTAAACCTCTTTTAATTATTCTTTTTAAACCAACAAAAATCTGATTGACACCAGATTAATATTGTTGTCATTTTCACTCTTTCATTCGGCCATCATCATCATCCTTTTCTCTCTAAACATTTTCTACTCCTTTTCTTCATCAAATTGTTCTTAACCTATTCTACTTGCCTAGAGGTGTCAAAAACTGGGCCGACCCACGGGTGAACCCGCATGCGACCCAGACCCAACCTGTTCCGAGCCGAGAGTGGTCGGTTGGAAAGCCGACCCTTTCCGACCCAGCGTCCACCCGTGCCCAGTTGAACCCGTGGAATTGGTAACCCAACCTGAACTGGGCTGACCCAGGTGGCCCCGTGGCCAGTTGCACCCGTGAACAAAGACACAGACCCAACCTGTTTTCGACCCAAAACTAACCCGCACTCAACTTCACCCGCCAATGACCCAATTAAACCCACCCAGTTATCACCCAACCCAGTTGGCACCGACCCAGTTATGGCCCAACCCAGTTATCACCGACCCAGTTATCACCCAACCCAGTTACCACCCGATCTAGAACCATTCCGACCCAATACAACCTGACCCAAAACCATTCGGACCCAACTTCACCATGTTATAAAGATATAGGTGGCTGTGTGGATGTGAATGAAGAATTATTAGTGTATTTAATTATCTTGTTTAAAATAAAGTAACACCCTCATAAGGGTGGTTTTGTGTTAATTTTCCATTTCCCTCATTTTTTTTCTTCCTCTCAGCACATGCTATGATGCTAGTAAGTAGTAAGCATTAATCTAACAAGGAAGGATTTTGATGAGACAATTCTTTTCGGTTAACTGGCACGTATAAGACTAACAAGTGTTCAAATCTTTCTGGGACAGATGGAGTTTCGCAAGGTCCAAATTCCTTCACTATACATAACTTTAGTTTACAAAACTGATATATAGTACCATTTACCCCCATCCAATTTTAATTTGTTGTGCTGTTCGTGGTGGACGTGCACCATGGCATTCCTGGAAATTGGAATCCTGGTATAGGTTTTATAGGCATTTAGGTTCAGCTTATGCGATTTTATTTCTACGTTACTTCTAAAACTGCAAGTGTCATATTTGAATATATGTGATTTCAATGATTTTAATTAGAATATTTTCTAGAAAATTATAAATGAATTAACAAATTTTAAGAGTTACAGACTTTCAATAACAAATTAAGTAACATTAATAGTTTGCATTGAGCTTTGATAATTGATAATTGAACAGATAAGTGAAAATTTAACTACTAAACCATTGCTCATGAATGTTAATAAATACTGTTATCTCTTAGAATGGTTTACATTTTACAAAATATAAATGTAATGATTTGAAGTGTAGAACGGTATAAGTAACAAGAAGAACAATTGAATTATGTTATTTACAACTTTACAATACAAGTAAGATTATTTACAATAATATTACTAAGTACTACGTACAACTCAATCTACTATGCAAGATTGCAAGAGGCAGTTCAAGTCTTCAACCTTCAAGCAATCAGATTAAGATTAAGGGTAGCAAGAGTGCAACTGTAAAAAACCGCTAATTGCATCAATGAACACCCATCATTAGATCTAATCAAAATTGTTTAATACCATCCAAGTAAACCAACCACAGGTGCTTATACTGACATAAATCTAGTATAAAAAAAACCATTTTCAATTAGAAACATAATTTAAAACCTTATATATATAGAGAGAGAACAAACCATTAAATATATAATTTAAGACATAAAAATAGGAAGAAAAAAAATAAGTAAGCTACTTCACCACAAGCTTGCACACGTCACGGATAGCAGCTAAATTATACAAAACTTTGAAAACCTATACCATAAAAAAATATTTTTAACGCAAAATACAGGTATGATCCAAAAGAAAGTAAAAATTTTTACGCTACTCCACAAAACAAACAAACGAAAACATAATTTGTGGATTCGAAAATAAAAAAGTACATACGAAAATCAAGTTTCGGTATCCAAATTATGAAAAATAAATTTTCAACATTCACATACTCAGTTTCGAAATCAGATTTTGGAAATCCAATTCTCGAAAATCAAGATAAGATAGAGAGAATAAGGGGAGGAAAGGAGAGAGAAAAATGAGAAGTTGCCAACCAATAATTTCTAGAAATATAATTTTGTTGCTATAAATATTTGGGAGGAAATAAACTGGTGTGAGATATCCTATCATCATAATTCATATGAGGAAGAACGAAGAAGTAACCAAATTTCAGGAATGATGAGAGAGAGGCGGTGGTCGGGTGGGTTTAGAACTTTAGATCATAAGATGAAATGGGGGGGCTTGGGGTTGGACAAAATTATACCCAAAAATTTGAGGGTTTCTAAATCTAATCTCATCCGTTGGATTGAAATTATCAATTTATGAGATTAGATCCCAACTTTCCCCTTTTATTGTTTCAAAACTCAATTAATGGTTAGATTTTCATGTTCTTTTAGATTTTTAGAGAGCAGATTTAGTTACCTTAATTTTCAGAATAAAACACCATTTTTATATTAGAGCCTTGCCATCAAAGAGCCCTAAGAAAATGGTGAACGTTATGAGTGGTTAAGGAAGTGGGGGAGAGAATCATGGGGAGTTCCTTGATCATGGGTAACCACCCACATAAAATGGACCATATTAATTTATTAGCTGACTAGATATTATTAGTAATTAATTAATAATTAGCTAAAAAATTCCAACATTCTCCCACTTGGTCCATTTTAACAAGAAAAACTTCATATACAAATCATAGCGATAAATTCTCTTAGAACGAGAATCTTTCTTCCATGTATTACGATATACTCAGTTTTTCACCACTCATACTACTTAATGAGTAAACCCTATGTTTACTCTAGGCCAAACATAATGACATTTCTCAATAAATAACAAGGTGTACGTACACAAATTCAAAAGAGAAATATCCAACTTACTGAAATGTTTCAATACAAAGCAAATAATGTATTACATGATAGAACTAAGTCCCATCTTTTCCACATGACCCTTGAAAACCTTAATTTGCATGCCTTTAGTCAATGGATCATCAATCATGAGTTCAGTGCTTATGTGTTCTATGATCACTTTCTTTTCCTGAACACGTTCTTTGATGGCTCGAAACTTTATGTCGATGTGTTTACTTCGACTTCCACTCTTATTATTCTTAGCCATAAATACAGCAGCTGAATTATCACAATACATTTTAATCGGCCGACAGATAGAATCAATGACTCTTAGCCCAAATATGAAACTCTTCATCCAAACACCATGTGAGGTATCCTCAAATCATGAAACGAACTCAGCCTCCATAGTTGAAATAGCGGTTAAGGTTTGTTTCACACTCCTCCAAGATACGGCACCATCAGCTAGCATAAACACATATCCTGAGGTGGATTTTCGTGAGTCTATGCAGCCACTGTAATCGGAGTCACAATACCCTACTATTTCAAGATTATCAGTTCGCCTATACATGAGCATGTAATCCTTGGTACCCTGAAGATATCTCAACACTTTCTTTGCAGCATTCCAGTGATCAGGACCTGGATTACTCTGATATCTTCCTAATACTCCAACAGCATATGCTATGTCAGGTCTTGTATAAACCTGAGCATACATAATGCTTCCAACAGCTGAAGCATAAGGAACATTTCTCATTTGTTCCTTCTCAATATCATTCTTGGGGCACTGGTCCAAACTGAACTGGTCATCTTTTATAATGGGCACTATACTTGGTGAACAATCTTTCATACCGAATCTTTCAAGTATTTTGTTGATATAGGCTTCTTGAGACAAACCCAAAATGCCTCGAGATCTATCTCTATGGATCTTGATGCCAATGACATTAGATGCCTCACCCATATCCTTCATATCAAAATTACTTAAAAGAAATTGTTTCACTTCACATAGTAACCCTTTATCATTGGTTGCTAGCAAAATATCATCCACATATAGCACAAGAAAACAAATCCTACTCCCACTGACCTTGTGGTATATACATTGATCCATGATATTTTCTTCAAAACCAAATGAAGTTATCACTTGATGGAACTTCATATACCATTGGCGAGAAGCTTGTTTCAGTCCGTATATGGATTTATTTAGCTTGCAAACCAAATGATCACCTTTTCTAGAGGAGAATCCTTCAGGTTGCTTCATGTAAACCTCTTCCTCAAAATCACCATTCAGAAAGGCCGTTTTCACATCCATTTGATGTAACTCATAATCAAAATGAGCTACTAATGCCATAACTACTCGAAGAGAATCTTTCTTTGATACAGGAGAGAAAGTCTCCGTGTAATCGATTCCTTCTTTTTGAGTGAATCCTTTGGCAACGAGTCTAGCCTTATGTCTCTCGATGTTGCCTAATGAGTCTTTCTTTGTCTTATAGACCCATCTACATCCAATGGCTTTTACACCATCGGGCAACTCGACGAGATCCCAAACTCGATTAGATGCCATAGAATCCATCTCATCTTTCATGGCACTCATCCACAAGTCTGAATCCTTAGAACTTGCGGTTGTGAAAATGTAATTGGATCATTGTCAGTTTCATCATTACAATCCGATTCTTGTAAATACACATGAGAAATAGCTGATCTCCTCATTCTAACAGATCTTCTTAAAGGAACTTGATCACCGTGCTGATCATTCATATGCTCCTCATTTTCTTCATGATCTATTAAATTGTTATCAGCATTTTGTGGATCTTCTGTTACTGCGTGCCTAACACCCATTTGTGCTTGAGGAGTGTGAATGACAATGAGCCTATCACTTGAATTAGGGGGTGGAACCTTATCGTGATCCTCTTCAGAAACAATGTCCCGAATTGGATCACTCCCACTAACTAAGTCATTCTCAAGAAATTTAGCATTTCTTGATTCCACAATTCTGGTGCTGTGAGAAGGACAATAGAATATGTAAACTCGGTTTCCATCCTTTGAATAACTCAAAAGGCGTCTTAGGGACAACCTTGGAAGGAACCCGGTTTAATATATACGCTGCCGTCTTAAGAGCTTCAATCCATAAAAATGGTGGAAGTTTAGCATTACTTTGCATACTTCTTACCATGTCCATTAAGGTCCTATTTCTTCTTTCTGCTACACCATTCTGGTCCGGAGAACCAGGCATAGTGTATTGGGCAACAATCCCATTCTCTTGAAGAAATTTTGCAAATGGACCACATGCTTGTCCATTCTCGGTGTATCTACCATAATACTCGCCACCTCCATCTGATCTCACGATCTTGATGTGCTTATCACATTGCTTCTCTACTTCAGCTTTAAACAATTTAAAAGCATCTAAAGCTTTGTCTTTGGAACGAAGTAAGTAAAGATACATATATCGTGAATAATCATCAATGAAGGTGATGAAGTATTTTGGATCTTTAGCGTTCATGTCCGGACAACAAATATCCGTATGTATGATCTCTAATAGGTTGGAACTCCTCTTAGCACCCTTTTTAGATTTGTTAGTTTGCTTTCCCTTAATGCAACTAACACAAGTCTCAAAATCAGCAAAGTCCATAGTATCAAGTACCCCTTCCTTTACTAATCTCTTGACTCTCTCAATGGAGATATGTCCCAATCTCCGGTTCCATAACATAGAGGATTCTTCATTCACAATACAACGCTTTAAACTAGCATTAACATGTAGGGAATTATGAGCAATATCATTTTGCAATTCAAGACGATATAATCCATCAGACAAAATACCATAACCATAAATCTCATAATTTCTCAATAAACTGAAACCAAAATCTGAAAAATTAAAGGAAAAACCCAAAGGTACAAGTCTTGAAACTGAAATCAAATTTCTTGAGAAATTTGGAACATAAAATGGTCTTTCTAAATGCAAAACAAAACCACTACTTAAAGTTAAGCTGCATGTCCCAACGACTTCCACATGCGAACCCATCTGGTTGCCAGAAGAGATGTGATGTTCACTGCCCACTGGTTTCCTTAGGTTTGTCATACCCTGCAAGGTATTCGAAACATGGATTGTAGTTCCAGAGTCAATCCACCATGTATTATGATTAACATTAACCATATTAGATTCATAACAAACAAACGCAAGAAAATTACCTTTCTTCTTAAGCCAAGCCTTGAACTTCACGCAGTCTTTCTTCATGTGTCCCTTCTTTTTACAGAAGAAACACAAAGACTCCTTCTTAATGGCTTGATTTGCTGGAATCTTCCCCTTTCCCTTATCCTTAATGTGATCCTTCTTCTTTGCAGAAGTAGTAAGGTTCACTTTTTCACCCTCTTCCATCAATAATCTTCCCTCCTCTTGAACACACATGGTCATAAGCTCATTAATTGACCATTTATCCTTATGTGTGTTATAAGAGACCTTAAAAGGGCCATATTCATGAGGAAGAGTGCACAAGATGTAATGCACAAGGAAAGTGTCAGATATGGTAACTTCCAAGTCTTTAAGCTGAGCTGCAATGTCCCTCATGCGCATGATATGATCACGCACTCCCTTAATTAGAGTGAGCTATGGATGAAAACTGCATAATTAAGGTGCTAGCAAGAGCTTTGTCAGAAGATGCAAACTGCTCATCGATGGACTTAAGAAGTTCTTTGACTTTGGTATGCTGATCGACGGAACCACGAATACTGGCATTGATCTTGGTCTTTATGAACATAACAGAGAGGCGGTTAGACCTCTCCCATTTTTCATAGAGATCAATTTGATCTGGAGTACTAGTCTCAGTAATGCCAGGTGGTTCGTCTTTCCTAATAGCATAGTCAATGTCCATCCATCCCAACTGCAGTAGCACTCTCTCTTTCCACACCTTATAGTTATCACCCTTTAATTCAGGAATGTCACATTTGATATCAGAAATATTCCTAGGTAAAACTACTGCGAAAAATAAAATAGCGATATAAATAATCATGCTTACTATCAAAATTTTGAGATTTTCAACATTAATCATGCTTTACCAATGTATATCATGCGAAATATGAATCTAGTGACATAAAACTTGCCTGTGGGCTAAAGTTCTACTCAATTAGATTATAATAACCATATGGTGAAACTATTAAACTGTATCAATTTCTTAATTCTTGTGAGACGCTTAAGAAACAAAATTTAATACTTCACCCCAATTAATTGTTCAAATACAATAAAATTCCTGTGGGTAAGTCTTATCATATCTTATACAATTAATTGCAACAAAAGTCTAGTTTCCACATGTGATTCCAAATAAAATTTTAATAATTAGAGGTGCTGTGGCTACTCCGTAACTAATAAAATTTTGAACCACTCAACTTTCACTTGATTTTATATACTAAACACCATGTATATAAGCAATATATTTAACCAAAAACTCAAACAACATAAGCCTTGTTAATGCAGTAATATACACAGCTTTATCAAGGGTCGTAATAACTCGTAATTCAAAATTATGAAAAACAAATATAATGATACAAGTAACAAACCCATTTAAACGTGATACGCATATACTGCATGTTGCATGTTAATCTCCAAAAGCTAACAGTAACCATGGCAGATTGGCAGAGACTTTTATATTAAAGTCATAAAAAAAAAGAATAAAAAACACCAAAGAAAAGCTAAAGTGGGAAACAAAGTACAAAACCCACGTGACTAGCTTACAACTTTTAACATAAAAAGCTAAGGCAGGAGAGAGATGAAGTAACTTCATCTTCCTCAACACAAAAAAACAGAGAAATTCATCACTTTACCGGATACAGAACACAATTCAAAAGGAAAAAAAGAAAAAATGTGATAAGATCTTTTTCTCTACAATAGGTAAGCAAATAATTTTGAAAATAAATGCACCCAATTGCTCAAAACAAAAGCATCAGATCCGAAATGGCAGATGAAGAAATGAAGAAAAGAAGAACAAAGCAAGGCAGAGGAGCAACACTGACTCTTGATACCAAATGTAAGTCTAATTATACTTAACATGGTCATAAATAATCTGAATTGAACATGAATTGCATGTGCGGAAGCTCTAAAGTGGATAAGAATTACCTCCCGCCATTGCTGATTTTGTTGTCTCCTTCTTCTTCTTGAACTAGTGTATCCAATTGATTTTGGTTTTTCTGAATTTCGGTGCCAAACCCTCACTCTCACTGTATAGATGGTGTTCTTTTAGATTTTTAGAGAGCAGATTTAGTTACCTTAATTTTTAGAATAAAACACCATTTTTATATTATAGCCTTGCCATCAAAGAGCCCTAAGAAAATGGTGAACGTTATGAGTGGTTAAGGAAGTGGGGAGAGAATCATGGGGAGTTCCTTGATCATGGGTAACTACCCACATAAAATGGACCATATTAATTTATTAGGTGACTAGATATTATTAGTAATTAATTAATAATTAGCTAAAAAATTCCAACATAAAATGCATATAAAATTATACTAATGTGTTATTATATTAATAGGGTATTATATTAAACGAAATCTAAGTTCTAATGTTTTAATTCCCGAATTGGGTCATATCCATCATTTGAAATGAAGTGATCACGAATTCAGTTAACGTGAACTCAAAACTATCAGGAAGGGACACCTAATGATAATCGAGTTAGCAAGCATGTTTTTGCTGGTATTTGATACTATCGCAAAAATTATGCTACCCTCACCCGAAATCCTGGCTCTGCCCATGCTTATCATCCCATAAATTTGGGTCTTTGAATCGACAAGTAGCAAGAACTATAGACAGTCAGTGGTAGCAGCACAAACTTCGAAGAACAGCAGTGGTGTGAGAGGAGGAGAGAGGGGAAATAAGCGACATCACTAAGCTCACATTGAATCAAAGGGGAAAGACAGATTAAGCGGAGATAGAGTACAAGGAGCAACAAAAGCGTGTGGTGGCAAGCACGACTTTATCGGAGCACCACCAGCAATGCCGACGGCGACACCAGCTGCACATCACCAGTGATAGAAGGGGAGAGAAGAGAGAGTGAACAACATCGCTTGCTTGCGGCGAGCAGTAGGGAGAATGAGGAAACTTCGACGAGCTAAAAGAACTCACCTCGGTCCCTGTTTCTGCCTAGAAACTAGTCAAATGAGTTAATTGTGTTTAGAGAGGTTAAAATCCCGAGTTGGAGTATAATCCCGAGTCTTGTCAACCGAGGACCTGCAAAACAAAGAAACCTAGCCCGGGGGTGTTCCCGGGAAAGCCCCTCCGACGCTCAAGTCAGTTGAGATTGAGGTAGAGAGAGAAAGTGAACAGTTCTAGAGAGAGATGCTCTGGTTTTGTTAGGTCAGAATTCAATACCTGTTCATTGATTGGACTTGCTGCTTTTATAGTGTTGGGGATTCCCCAGACAGGAAACCCTATTGGGGAGCATCCATGTTTTTGGGAAAGTTGTCTCCCTTTTATGGCAAAGTTGATTTCTGTCTAAAAAGACTGATGGGCTCCTTGGGAGTATATATATCAGATTCTTTAGACGGGCTTTGCATAACCCTGTTGGACCAGATCAGGGGTCCAAACAATTAGCCCCACGCCAAGTAATCGGAGTGAGATCCTCGACTTTCAGTGCGGTTGATTGGCAGAACAATAATGCTTTTGCCGATATTCCTTGAATGATACCTTGAGTTAGCTATATGGCGCTAGGATTAACCAAGCACAGGGGTCGCTGACCGGTCAGCGAGTGTGGGTCCAGGGGTGAAACGCCGTGGAGGGAGATTTCTTGAATTTCTGAGCCCCATTCAAATCCCGAGGTGATGTGAGGGATATTAGGCCTGCTTCCAAGCAGCCCCGAGGTGGCGCCATCGTGCTGGGCACCGAGCGACCCCGAGAGGGGGGGGGGGCTACTTCCCCGAGGTGGTGTTGGCCAGGTTTCTGATGTTTCTGAGAGGCATGGCGCACTTCTTATCTGATGAGCCCCGACCCGGGAGCTTACAAATCCCGACTCGGTTCTAAGCTGTAGACTAATTCCTGAGGGTACCATGTGCTTCTTAGCAAGTGATCCCGACCCGAGGGTGCGGCATTGTCGACGTTTGCAGTGTTCTCAAACAACCCCGAGAATGTTAGATCTTTCTTGCCAGGCCAATATCGACCAATGGAGAATGCCGACCCCGACTTGGTCGAAGTTATTTTGTTGCCAATGGTGATCCCGAGTGTGCTCATCGTTCATCACCACATCCCCGACCCGGGAGGGTACGAATCCCATCTCGGTTCTAGGTTATAGGGCAATTCCTGGGGGCATCAAGTGCCTATTAGCAAGTGATCCCGACCCGAGGGTGCGGGTCCTACTTGCGTTGCTTTGATTGCAGACGAACCCCGAGGATGCTCTTTTCGAACGATAAATGACTTGGGAGGATATTAGTCCCGACTTAAGTCTGAGCTTCAGAAAATCCCGAGAACGTCAGATTTTTCTTACCAGGCGAATTGCGACCCGGGGTGAATGCCGAACCCGACTCGATCGAAGTAGCCTTGAGGCCACAGGTGATCCCGAGTGTGCTCGTCTTTTACTACCGAGCCCCATGGCAAGGCCGAGGTAGGCAGGGGCCAACTCGGGGATTTACCGAGCCTTCTCATAGAATCCCGAGTTGGTGGTGAGGTACTTAGCCAATATTTGGCCAAGTGCTGAGCCCCCTGGCAATGCCGAGGTGGGTACGCACCAACTCGGGGGCTAATGAGCCTCTCCTTAGGGGTCCCGAGTTGGTTGTGAGGTGCTTAGCCAATATTTGGCTAAGTGCTGAGCCCCCTGGTAATGCCGAGGTGGGTATGCACCAACTCGGGGGCTCATGTGCCTCTCCTTAGGGATCCCGAGTTGGTTGTGAGGTACTTAGCTAATATTTGGCTAAGTGCTGAGCCCCCTGGCAATGCCGAGGTGGGTATGCACCAACTCGGGGGCTAATGAGCCTCTCCTTAGGGGTCCCGAGTTGGTTGTGAGGTATTTAGCCAATATTTGGCTAAGTGATGAGCCCCCTGGCAATGCCGAGGTGGGTATGCACCAACTCGGGGGCTAATGAGCCCTCCCCATGAGGATCTTGAGTGGGGTGCTTAGGTACTTAGCCATTCTTTGGCTAAGTATTGAGCCCCCTGGCAATGCCGAGGTGGGTATGGGCCAACTCGGGGGCTGATGAGCCTTCCTAAAGGATCCCGAGTTGGTCATGAGGTGCTTAGCCTATACCTGGCTAAGTGCTGAGCCCCATGGCAATGCCGAGGTGGGTATAGGCCAACTCGGGGGCTGATGAGCCTTCCTAAAGGATCCCGAGTTGGTCATGAGGTGTTTAGTCAAACTTTGAGAAATGAGCAGGGTTCTAGTCAAACTTCCATATGTTTGACCATTTGACCGTTGACTATCCCAATTTAGTGTTCACTCCAATTTGGGCCTTTTGACTCAATGTTTGATCCTTGGGCCCGTCAAAGGAGGCCTTGAGGTTGTCGTTGCGCGCGACTGAGGATGAGACTATTTAGAGGAGGAGGAGAATTATTTTTCGTACATTTCAATCATTTGCCAATTCTCTTTCTCTCTCCTCTTTATCTCTCTAGAATCGCTCTGAGATATCTTCAACTGTTCCTGCCCGAGTTCGTTTGATCCTCCGCGTGGTGATCCCGAGTTCGTATAATCCCGAGAAGGTACGCTTTTCTTTGCTATACTATTCTTTCTGCTTTCTGTCGTAGATTGATCTCCCTAGTATGGACCCTGAGTCGGACCCCGAGTCGGGGTCGAGTACCCCCGCCTCCTCTCCCTATAGGTTTTCAGAGGAGATTCGAGGGGAGAGTGGTTTCTTAGTTAGTACTCGGATCCCTTGCCCCGATCCCTCGGTGGTACCCGAGGCGATTCCTTTACCCAGTCCTTCGGATTCCCTATCGGAAGAAGATGAGGGTATAATCCCGGGTCCTTGGGAAGTATCGATCGCGCATAAGCCTTGTGCTAGGAGTTACTTAGAGAGGTATGTTTCTGATGGTGTAGTGATGGTGTCCGATGGAGCGGAAGCGGATGAGGGTCCGAGCACCTCAGGGCAAGAATATCCCCCACTGGACCCCGAGGGAGGTCCCCATACATATTATCCCGACCCTATATTCATGAAATACATGGCGAGGAATTTTAAACATGTTGGGAGCAAGTTCTGGGTTCACGACCCTTTCTTTGTTGTTCGTGCCAAGCATACGGACACGGTTCTGAAGCCCCCGGCGGGATGCGTGTTGGTCTATCATCAGAGCTTGCAAATGGGTCTCAGGTTCCCCTTGCACCCATTCATCCGAGACCTACTGAACGCCTATCAGCTGTCTCTAACCAATCTGCTTCCAAATAGTTGGCTTACAATAAACGGCTTTGTGGCCATTTGCGAGTCTCTCGGGGTGACCCCGAGTGTGCGTTTATGGCGCAACATGTTCACTTTGATGTTGGGTCCTGCTGATAGGCATGGCCCGGGATGGTTCCTTTTTCAATGTTCGAGATGCCCCTTCTAACCAAAAGGGTTTTAGACGAAATTTCTTTCACATATACATACTAGTGATGAATGGGGGATCCCGACTCTTCCGGTGGAGGGTGGTCCTCGCTTTAGTTTGAATCAAACAGTTGCCATGATGTCCCGACAAGAGGCAGTAGTGGGAATATATTTTTCTACCACTCCCCGGACTCATACAGGGGCCCTTTCATACGTCCCCAAGAACTGGCTCCCGTCCCACTTTGATGTACGGAACGAGATGTTCCTGGCGACTGCGAGCTTAAGTTGCAGCTGTGACAAGGGTAATCCCGCCTTTGTCTTTCTTTAAAGTCTTCATTTTTTATGCTAAGTGTTTGACATTTCTTTTGTTTCAGTTGTTGCCCGAGGCCAATTGGATCCAAAGATGGCTGAGAGATACATTGACAACACCGAGTTGGCCTTGAAGTTGATGGGTGAGTTGGAGGAGGAGACCATGTCAATTCCCCCGCCTCCTAAGGTAAGTTACCTGACTCGATGCCTTTTTCATTCAAATCCCCCGACTCGTTGTGATATTCTTTGTTTTACAGGATACAGATTCCAAGAGGGCTAAGAAACCCTCCACTCGATCCCGGAGGGTGAAGGGAGACATTGAGCAGGCCCAAGCTGCCGAGAAGCTTGTCGCTTCTCGGGCTTCCGACAAAGCGTTGTCGGGGGTATCCACTGGTTCTAAGCGCAAGGCGGGTGAAACTGGAACCCCGCAAGTCCCTATTGATGTGGACGAGCCGCTGCTGAAAAGGACCCGAGCCGACCAGATCGGTGCCGATGTGCCCTTTACCGGCACCACCTCGACTCAGAAACTTGCCCGAGTGCGTCACGCTGTTCGGGAGATCTATATTGAGGCCGATGATGCGGCCTTGTCGGCTTTGGGCGCTGAGGAGGTCAACACCCTCTACGAATCTTGGCTGGAGGTATTTTTCCCGACTGTGCTTTACATTTCTCTTTCATTATGTTGATTCTCATGTTTCGAGTTTTTGCAGACTTCTATCCGGATGAATTCAGTTATTCGCCGCCGGGTTTAGCTTGAGGAAGAGATAGCGTCCCTCAAAAAGGAGGTTGATGCCTTGAAGACCAAGGCGGTGACCGATAGTGCTGAGCTAAAAAAACTGAATGACGAGCTTGACTCCCAGAAGTCCACTTTCGAGGAGGCGAGCAAGGCGGTGAATGACATGAAGGTTTTGAGGGACAGCAAAAAGCAGATGCAGGCTTCATTGGACGCTGCTCTGATTGAGCGTAATGAGGCCTAGAAGACTGCTAGTGACCTTCAGGTCCAGCTTGAGGAGGCGGCCAAGAAGCACAAGTCCACCCGACATAAGCTCAAAAGGGCGGAAGCTAAGCTCCAGAAGGCCCAGGAGGACTGATTGGCCCAGTGGAAGACTTCTCCTGAAGGGCTTAACTACTTGGGGAAGATGGCCTCGGCTTCCTACCGTCTGGCCACCTGGGAAACCAAGGAGCGGCTACGGGCCATTTTGACCGAGACCAATGCTTCATTGGATTGGGATGCGGTTGAGGCCGAGTTTGACCGCCGTATTGCCTTGGGGCAGAAGGCAAATGCGGAGGCTTCTCAGACCCCGGGAGCTTCCCAAGTTCTAGGCCCAGTGCAGCCGACATGCCAGGGAATTCCCGAGGGTGCTCAGTCGACTGGTCCTGCTGAGGACAAGAAGCTCGTTGCTGAAGGCGGGGGTGAAGGTCAGGGTTCTCGTTCAGGTGAGGCGACCGGCTCCGGCGAGGATACCGGAGATAGTTCCGAGGGGACCCCGACTAAAGAAGCTGCACCCTAATTTCTATGATTTTGTAATGTTTTTGAATTTTTTATGGACCTTTTTATGTACCCCGAGAGTGTATTCTCGGATCTGTTTGTGTTTTGGCGTCTGAGATGATGTTTTCAGGTGCCTAGGCTGTACTTTTGCACAATCTCTATGAATTGTTTGTTTTCATGTCTTTTTTTTTTTTTTTTTTGAGCCAGATTCCCGAGTAGTGTTTGTTTCCTCCTTTTCGGTTTACACTGTTTATGTATTTTTTGTTTGAGCTAAATTTCCCGAGTAGTCTAACTGCCACTTTCAATTTTCTAAATGGCCGAGTGTAATTTTTTTAACATGCAATTGTTACGAACCAAATGCTCTTTCATTCATTATCGCACCCGAGACTGTCAACTATGGGGTACAACTTACTGCCCCGAGTTGCGTCTTTAACAAAATGAACTGTAGGCTCATGTGTGGCCCAGTTTCCAAAATCCCGCCAACTCTAATAGGGTATAAATTGTTGCCCCGAGTTGTGGTTTACAAGATAAGGCTCAAGTGTGGCCTAAGTTACTTAAATGTAATACTTCTTCAGATTGTCAGCATTCCAAGGTCGGGCCAGTGGTGTGTCTTCAGGTGACTCGAGTCGGTATGTTCCAGGCTTGATCACTTCAGTGACCTTGTAAGGCCCATCCCACTTGGGCCCTAGCTTGCCTTTTAAGTGTGTCAACCCTGTGGCTTCGACCTTTTCGGACCACCCAATCACCTACATGAATTGGCCTAGCTTTCACCCTGAGGTTGAATTGTCTGGTTATCCTTTGCTTGTTGCGGATTGACTTGAGTAGCGCATTACCCCGAGATTCAGGCAGTAGGTCTAGCTCGACTTTCTTCTCTTCTTCGTTCTTGTCATGCTCGTAGAAGGTCATCCTTGGAGAAGGTATCCCAACCTCGACTGGAAGAACAACGTCACTTCCATAGACTAAGCTGAAGGGCGAGTTGCCTGTTGCTTCTTTCACTGTTGTTCTTGCTGACCAGAGCACACCCGGGAGATCGTCGACCCATGACCCCTTTGCTCCTTCCAATGGTTTCTTTATCCCGTTCAGCACGACCTTGTTCGCGGCCTCAGCTTGGCCGTTGGTCTGGGGTCGGGATACGGCTGAAAACCGTGTTTGAATCCCGAATCTGGAACAATAATCCCGGGTTGGCCCGCTGTTAAATTGTCTCCCGTTGTCTGATATGAGGGTCCTTGGGATCCCAAAACGGGTGATGATGTTCCTCCAGATGAAGTTTTGCACTTGTTTGTCTGTTATTGAAGCCAGTGGTTCAGCCTCGACCCATTTGGTGAAGTAGTCGATGGCCACTAGGAGGAACCTTCTTTGCCCCGAGGCTACTGGGAATGGGCCTATTAGGTCCATCCCCCACTTATCGAATGGTAATACTGCTTGTATGGCAGTCAGGGGATTCGTGGGAGCCCGAGGGATATCTCCATGGATTTGGCAGTTGGGGCATTTCTTTACCAACTCCCGAGCATCATCTTTCAGTGTGGGCCAGTAGTACCCGGCTCTCAGAGCTTTCCCGGCAATGGTCCTCGCCCCTTGATGGCTGCTGCATGCGCCCTCATGAATTTCCCGAAGGATGTAATTGCCCTCAAATGGCGTAACACACTTCAGTAGTGGATAAGTGTAGGACTTTTTGTAGAGGATCCCCTCATGCAAGACGAACCAACTTGACTTCTTCTTAATGGCCTCAGCCTCTTTCTCTCCCGAGGGTAGTATGCCATCTCTGAGGAAGCTTATGATTTCCCCCATCCATGTATCGGTTCTATCCAAGGCGTGGATCTGGGGGGAATTAATGCTTGGCTGCTGTAGAACCTCCCAGATGATGGTTCGAGGGATCAGTCCATCCGCAGAGCTTGCCATACGGGCCAACGCGTCGGCCTGCTGGTTTTCTGACCTCGGGAGGTGTTGTATGTTGAATGACGACAACTTATTGATGAGCTCCCGGGTTTTGTTGAGATACATCCTCATGTTGTCTTCCTTGGCCTCGTATTCTCCCGAGACCCGCCCCACCACGAGCTGCGAATCTGATTTAGCCATTACTGCCTGGGCTCCCGAGCTTATGCAGATTTGAAGGCCCAAGATCAGGGCTTCGTATTCAGCCTCATTGTTTGAGGCCAGGAAGTCAAATTTGACAGCATACTCCATTTTATCCCCGACTGAGGGGATGATCACGAGCCCTGCTCCGCTGCCGGCTTTGGTGGCTGAACCATCTACTTGCAACTCCCACGACTCCCTTTCTTCCAGCTCCAGGGGTCGGGAGCTGCATTCGCTAATGAAATCCGCCAATGCTTGTGCCTTAATTGCTCTTCGGGGCTCGTACTCCAACCCGAAGTCTGCCAACTGGTCCGCCCACTCGGTCATCCGAGTTGAATGGTTTCTGCTTTCGATTACTTTCCTAATGGGCTGTCCGGTTAGGACCTTGATGGGGTGCGCCTGGAAATACGGCTTCAACTTCCTACTTGCCATTACTAGTGCAAACACTATCTTCTCTATCTGGCTGTACCGAGCTTCTGCTCCTCTATAAGCGTGGCTGATGAAGTATACTGGGTGTTGAGTTCCCTCTCTTTCGGCCACGAGTACCGCACTGAGAGCATATTCTGATACCGAGAGATATATATAGAGAGCTTCTCCCGGCAAGGGTGATATGAGTTTGGGCAACGTTGCTAAGTGTTGTTTCAGCTGTTGGAAAGCCTGCTCAGCCTCGTCGTCCCAATCAAACTCCTTCCTTTTCAACGCTCTGAAGAATAACAAGCTCTTGTCAGCCGATCGGGACAAGAAGCGGCCCAGTGCTGCTAGGCACCCTGTTAGCCTTTGAACTTCTCTCACATTCCTCGGTGAGGACATGTTTAACACGGCGTTGATCTTGTCGGGGTTAGCCTCGATTCCTCTTTCATCTACCAAGAACCCGAGGCATTTCCCTCCTCTGACCCCGAATACACACTTCTTGGGATTTAACTTCATGCCATGGCGTCGTAGGGTGCTCAGCGTTTCTGCCACATCCCCGACGTGATCAATTGCTTTTCTGCTCTTGACAATCATATCGTCTACGTAGACCTCAATGTTTCTCCCAAGTTGCTCCTCAAAAACCTTATTGATTGTTCGTTGATAGGTAGCCCCTGCGTTCTTTAGCCCGAAGGGCATCATCTTGTAGCAGTACACGCCTTGGGCTGTAACGAATGCTGTATGTACCCGGTCCTTTTCCGCCATCGGGATCTGGTGGTATCCCGCGTTGGCATCCATGAAGCTGAGCAACTCGTGACCAGCCGTTGAATCGACCAGCCTATCAATCTTAGGTAGAGGATGATTATCCATGGGGCATGCTTTGTTTAGGTCGGTGAAATCGACGCACATGCGCCAAGCTCCGTTAGCTTTTTTAACCAGAACAACATTGGCCAACCACTCGGTGTATTGGCATTCTTCAATGATACCCGCCTCCAGCAGCTTCTTGACCTCTTCTGCTGCTGCTGCGTTTCTCTCGGGCCCTTGATGTCTGAGCTTCTGCTTGATTGGGCGGAATCCCTCCTTAATGTTTAGCTCATGTGATGCGAACTTGGGATCCAGCCCCTGCATGTCGGAGGCGGAGTAGGCAAACACGTCCTTGTACTCACGCAAGGTGCTGATGAGTTTCTCCCTGACCTCGGGACTAAGGTTTTTGCCAATCCTTACTCCTTTCCCGTGGCCTTCGTCAAGCATTACTTCTTCATCCTCTTCGACTGGTTGGGGCCGTTCGTATAGTTTCGGATTATCTGAAAGGTAGACCCCGAGACCAGTGGGGGTCTCCGCGGGGTCATCCCTCTTTCTCTTCCTTGGTCTTTCTTCTGAGGTTGTTGTTTTAAAACTGTTTGTGTAACACTCCCGAGCTGTCTGCTGATCACCATATATCTTCCCGACTTGACCCTCATCAGTTTCATATTGCAAGAGTAGTTGGTATACCGAGATGGCTGCCTTTATCTTGTTCATAGTGGGCCTGCCCATGATGGCGTTATAAGGAAGTGGGGTGTCGACCACTAGGAAGTCGACTGGTAGGCTTCTTCCCTTACCTCTTTCCCCGAGTCTCACAGCCAACTTTACGAACCCGAGGGGATACACGGATGCTCCCCCGAAGCCTATCAGCGGCTGACTGGTCGGGGTTACGTCCTTCTCGGTATATTTCAGCTTCTGTAAGCATTCTAGCGTGATGATGTCCGCTGATGAACCGTTGTCGACCAATATCCTCTTGACCCTTGAGTTGGCAATTTTCATTTCTATGACGAGGGGGTCGTCATGGGGGGTATGGATGTGCCGGTCAGGCTCCCCGAATGTCATGACAGGACACCCCGCCTGTGTCGGCTCGATTTCTAAGACTTGATGTTTTATGGCGTACAGGTGAGCCTTGCGAGCTCGGCTGGTTAAGCCTCCCGAGGCATGTCCCCCTGCTATTACCCCGACATAACCATCGGTGTTGTCGCTGTCATTCTTTCCTTCCTTCTCCTTCCCTTTCTCTTCCCGAGAGTGCTTGATTTATCTGTTCAACTTCCCTTGATCAGCCAAGTGATCCAAGGCCTTCTTCAACTCCCGACAATCTTTAGTGGTGTGCCCACATTCTTGGTGATATTCACACCACAGTCGCTGATCCCTTCTTTCCTTTGAGGTCCTTATAGGAGGAGGGATGGGCAATACCGACTTGTGTTTTAGATCTAAATAGATCTCACGTCGATTTCGGTTGAAGCGGGGGTCGTTTCCATTATTTGTAGTCCTCGGGAGGAGTTGCTGGTTGCTCTTACTATTCTTGTTGGATTCCCGGTAAGGGGTTTCTTCCTTTCTTTTCTTTGACTTCTCTACAACAGGTTTGCAGATGTCCGAGGCCTGAATGAATTTCTGGGCCCGACTCATGGCCTCAGTGAATGTGGTGACTTCATTCTCAGCCAAGGACCATCTGAACTTGCCTGGCCAGAGTCCCGACATCAAGGCGGTGAAAGCTACCCCGTCTTGAAGGTCAGAGATCTGGAGGGATTCCTCATTGAAGCGTTTGATGTAGTAGGCCAGGCTTTCGTGCTCCTGCTGCTTGATGGACATCAAGTGAATGATTGTCTTTTTGTGCCGACGCCCGGCAATAAAATGTTGGTGGAATGAGGCTTCTAACACTGAAAAGTTTGTGATGATGCCCGGGGAGAGTCCCGAAAACCAGCTGAGTGCTAGGCCCTTAAGGGTACTCGGGAAGTAACGGCACCACGCCGCCTCACACCCTGTTTGCACACTCATCTGGGCTTTATAGGCAGCCATGTGATCGTCGGGGTCGCTATTTCCCGAGTACTGCTCTATCGGGGGACCTTGACCTTGCTTGGGTTAGGGACTTCCATGATCTCCCGGCTGAAGGGCGTCATGAAGTTCAATACCCCCCTGTTGACCAAGACGGGACTTTTGTTTCGTGGAGGTCCCGAGTCTCCTTCCTCTTCCGTCCTGATCTTCTTGGACCCGCGGGGGGATCCTTCCCGCTCCCGCCGCGGGGTCCTAGATTGAGCTTGCTCCTCTTGGCGAGTCTTCTCCTGATTGGCCCTCCGCTTGTCATTGAGCAATTTCAGAGCGTCCTGCTCCATCCGACGCCTGCGATTCTCCTCGATGATCCGCCGGGCATCTGAGTTTGATGTCCGATGGGAGTTGGCCTGGCGGGACCTCTCTCCTCGCACTCGTTGCCCGTCCCAGTTAGGAACTAGAGTGTTCGGATCTCCCCTGGGTCGTGGCTCTCCTTGAGTTAACTCTCGAGATACCCCCTGGTTGAGTTGGGGGATTCCCGCTATGAGTTCCTGCAAGCTACGCTGCATGTTTGCGTTCAACTGCTGAGCTATTCTTTCTATGTCTGCCATGGTGATGGGGGGCGGATCAACAGGGTATTGCTCCCGGGGACCTGTTTGCTCTTCATTACGAGGAGTGGATCCCTCATCGTCGATGGCAACGGACTCAACCAGCACGTTGTTTTGTTGAGACCGAATTGGGGTTGGTTGATGCGCAAGTGAAGCTCGGGTGGTTTTCCTTCGGGGTGCCATGTTACTCTCGGTACGTAGCTTTGAGATGTGTCTTCCCCACAGACGGCGCCAAACTGTTTCTGCCTAGAAACTAGTCAAATGAGTTAATTGTGTTTAGAGAGGTTAAAATCCCGAGTTGGAGTATAATCCCGAGTCTTGTCAACCGAGGACCTGCAAAACAAAGAAACCTAGCCCGGGGGTGTTCCCGGGAAAGCCCCTCCGACGCTCAAGTCAGTTGAGATTGAGGTAGAGAGAGAAAGTGAACAGTTCTAGAGAGAGATGCTCTGGTTTTGTTAGGTCAGAATTCAATACCTGTTCATTGATTGGACTTGCTGCTTTTATAGTGTTGGGGATTCCCCAGACAGGAAACCCTATTGGGGAGCATCCATGTTTGTGGGAAAGTTGTCTCCCTTTTATGGCAAAGTTGATTTCTGTCTAAAAAGACTGATGGGCTCCTTGGGAGCATATATATCAGATTCTTTAGACGGGCTTTGCATAACCCTGTTGGACCAGATCAGGGGTCCAAACAGTCCCTGGAAAGCTTATTTTCCTTAAGGGATGTGGTTGACGAAATTTTTAAAAGAATTTCGAGTCCTTGTGACGGGGAACCTGTGATCCCAGCTGAACACAACCCATTTGATTTCAAGACCATAAGTCCATAATCCACGCTTTAATATTCTCTTTGGACTTGTAACAAATTAGTGAAGCAAAGGAAGAGTGGGCTGACCAGAAACGGGGAAGGGGGAAAGAAAATAGAGGCAGTGGCAGACAAGGAAGACTCTACCCTCGATATTGGCGAGGAGCTTCCTATGATTGGGAAGAATTTTGTTGAGACTCTTAACAACAACCAATATGGTTTGGTCGAGTTCTAAATACTTCAAGAGATGTTGAAGTTGCTTTTCCATAGCTTTTCCCTCAAGACCACCTAAATGACTTTTAGAAGATGTTATTGGAGAATGGAGATGATGGGTGAGTCTGCTGAAAGAGAAGATGATGAGTACGAAGAAGAGGCAGGAAACGGGAATGATGTTTATGGTAAGAATACATGAACTTATTTTTATGATTGTTTGTTAAATCTTGTTCATTTAGTTCTGTGTAGTGTATTGAGGACATAGTCTGACAAGAATAGTGAAGAGGAAGAGGGTGAGGATCTGCAGGGGGTAGATGAGGGTGTGCAAAGTGCCCAACAGCACAGGGCTCCAAAATTATAACGGTCCCTTAAATATATTATTTTTAATAAATTACTTCATATTTGAGGAAGTCACCCTTGTTTTCCACCTTTAATAAATTTGTCAATGATCAATCTTTAAATTTTCAAATTTTCCATCTTTAATACCCAACCTTCCATCTTTATTATTTAATAAATTTGGGGGCCTAATTTTCATATTAGAACAGGGGCCCCTAAATCTTTAAGACGGCCCTGAGGATCTGGATATGGATGGAGGAGGAAGATGACGAAAAAGATAACGGTGAACTGGGTGATGATAAAACTGAGCATTGAGATTGATGTCAACAACTGTGATTGCTCTAATTGTAGTTTTGTTATTTAAGGAATTTGTTAGGTTAAATAGGATACTTCATTGTTTTAGTGAGATGGATATTACCATATTTTTATTTGTAAATCTAACTGTAGATACATTGTTTAGAATTATGTAGATACCTAACTTATACAGTTCCTTAATGACGTACTTGATGCATCTAAAATTTTGCTCTCATACACATGTGAGATGAGTATACATATCAAACATGTTATGAGTTTCATTGCTAATAACATCAAAATTCTACTTTCAAGATGGGGGATCACTACCAATGATTTTTTGGTGCCTAGTAAAAAACTAATGGATCTTTTTCAAAATGGCTTATTTGGTAACATGACATAGTCTCTGCCGCCTCGACAAGAGTATAAAATGTAGACATGTGATCCTTTAATTTAGAAAATCTGTTGGTGAAATAGTGTTGGTCTCAACTGATTTTTGTGAAGTACTTGATGGAGTCCTATTTGGTAAAGTGACGTTTGTGGACTTTCATCCAAATTGCCCTTGGCGTGGAAAACTCGTGGACAGAACTTTTAGCCATCTTACTTTTTGGCTGTCCTTTCCCATCCACAACATTTGGGTTATCGACACCCACCAAGACAAATATCATCGGATGCACATTTTGCATGTCTACATTGGAGTCGGACGAAACATTAATTTTGCTAAAGCATCTTTCAGTTTTTATGACGACTTGTACGTTTTTTAGTACGTATGACATAGTTTTGTTGCAAACCTTGTGAAGGAAGAAAACCGTTTAAGGACTACAACCTCATCATCGCGCTAGAACTTATCTAATTTCTTGCTTGACTCACATGCAACTTTTGTATGTTTTATTCATTTCGGAAGATAATTACCCATCAGTATGTGGAGAATATATTCAGTCTTCATCATAACAAATAAATTTGAGGAGGAGAATAGAAAGCCTTTAGTTAGAGAGTTGAAAGGTACACCTTATGAAGTATTGATGTACACAAGTTTGGGTAATCACCAAAACATTTTTTAGGCGTTACTGAAGTCATATTGTGAGCAAACAAGAAGCACATTTAAAAATTAACTAGACTTGGGTAATAGCTTAAATCAATTTTAGTAATTACCTGTTATATGCTAAATGGAATGATATGTTAGGTGATGCCTTTACCTCCAAATAAATGTCCATGCATAAATGCTTCTGTCCACTTTTCTTTGTTATTGTACATATCCTTCAACCTTTTCTTATCCTTGACTTTGTAGTCAATAACAAGCTCGAGCCACGCCACCTCAAACTCTTCCAGTGTCCAACATTTGTACATATATTCCATGAAGCCACTTCCAAAATGTTTTCCAGCTTGGCTCTTGACATTCCTCATCAAATGCTTCAAACAAAGTATGTGGCGAGCACTTGATATCGGTTATGACTATTCTTGGAACCCTTCCTTCCCATGACTCAATTAATTGCTCCAACACCCATCTATAAGTGTTTTTTCATCTGAAAACAATGCAACTGCAAACGACACAGTTTTCACATGGTTGTTGGTGCGGACCAAACAATTAAGGTGCTTGTTGCATGTGTTGCTTTTGTACGTCGTATCAAGTACAATGACATTACCAAATGCCTTGAAATCGAGGCGGGATGCCTTGAAAACAACTAAGGTGCTTATAATCTTCGTCTAGCGTGCATGTAATGAAAAAATCATAGACATAAAATTGTGCAGCAATCAAGTATGCCATGACGGCCTCTGCATCACCGTCACTTACTTCTTCCTTTAGTTTTTCAGTCGTGTTGTACATGTCTTTTACCAAAAAAGGGACTTGCTCTAGACCTCTTGCTTCTTGAACAAAATTTCGCATTGTAACACATGGTGTCACTGTCGAGTCTATGAAAGCTTTAATACGACTCATGTCAAACTCCGAAACATTTCGGTGGTGCCTTAAAAATCACACTTGGTGTGGAGGAACAAGATCGTGATTGTGATTTTCATTGAATTCTTTCATAAATAACTTTCCGTAACTCGATCCCATTTAAATTGATAATTATCTTGCATCAACATCTAGAAAGAGATCTTCGGGAGGCCTTCCTATTAGGATTCTCCAAGTGTTGCTTGTCTCGGTAACCCTCCTTGCTAAACCATATAGTCTTCGAAGTGTAGTTGTGATTTATAGGCTCTTAGGGTTGTAGTTTAGCTTTTCTTGAACAATCAAGGATGGATTTAATGGTTTCTTTAAATTTCTTGGAATAAAGATTGAATCTCAAAGTTATATTGTGAGAAAGTCGAACACTTTGATGCATAAACAACAAGGTTGGACGAGCTAAAGGAAGGGTATGGAGATAATCAAGTAATCCAAGTTGATGATCGACTTGGTTCTTGTGCATTCACTACTAAACACAATTTGGATTCACTCCAGAGTCAATAATTCACAATAGAATTGCTTTAGTCAAAACTCAAAGCTCATAATTATCATTATTGATGGCCGAAAATCCATATTAATATTATATAGAATCCTAAACCAACTAGAACTAGGAAATTATAGAAGATAAACATGAATAACAACCTAACAAACTAAAACTTTATCACACGCCTAGAGGACACGGCTAAAGCTATTATAACTCCTAATATAAATCAAACTCTTGAAATAAGAAATAAACTAAGGCCTAAAATAGAAAAAGCCCTCTCAAGTGAAAGGTAAAAACCTATAGGCAAAATACATCTAAAGCAATTAAAACACCTAAATTACATAGTTTCCTAACAGAACTAGGATACTACATAATTAGGACTTCTCATACACATCAAGTTGTCACCCACTATATTCTTAACTACAGTGTGTTTCATATCTCAAATCCTTTTACCTTTGCATACAACTTATATATCCTTACACATTTTTCCAAAGTGTTGAAGTTTAGTCTTCTTGTATCATCTACATTGAAGTCTTTAAGATCTTTGACAAAAGACTCCCATACATCCATATCAAAGAAGTATCAAAGTGTTAGACATCCCCATCCGTGTCTGATTCGTCATCAGTAGCCAACTTTTAGATCACAAGATCATTTTTCTGTAATATGAATACTAGTAGACGGCTCAACAAAATTTGAGAATGATGTTTCATTGTCAACCCCTTCGTTTTCCGTTGACGTTATTCCTTGATGCGTAGTAACATAGCAAAATTATTTAAAACATTTACAAAAATAACATAGCAAATAAGTCCATTTCTACAAAAACAAACACTATGTATATGTATGAGGATAATTGTATTATACTTCGGTAATAACCCAAACAATAAATGCTTGGTCTTTTTTGGAGTTGAAGGTTCTCATACTTTTTTTTTTTTTTTTTTTTTTGACAACGGGAAAATGTGCATTAATTATTAAAACGGAAGTACAACCTATTGGTAATACAACCAAACAAACACAAAGAAACTAAACTGAGCGATACTCGCTCTTACATAACAATTACAAAAACATAAATGACTTAAATTAGGATTGTAACAACCCATAATTTTGCTCCTAGTTTTTCGCAAGAATTTTCTCTAAAAACTATTATTTTCCCTAAATTAATTATTTTTATTTTATAATTTTGGGAGCCGAATTATCATTTTTTATTTTTATGGCGTGTCAATGTGTCTATTTCATTTATATTTATAATATAATTTATTAGAATTATTTTTATTAATAAGTATTTTCAAAGTTTAGGCGCGATTTAGGAATTAACCGTTTTATCGCGTATCGGGCTTTCGGAGCATGGATCGTTGTTGAATTTGGGCCGAAAGTTTTTATGGGTGTGTGGGCTTGGGGCAGCCGGCCAAGTGAAGGAAATAAGAGAGCCTTCTCTTTTCTTTTCTCTTTTGTTTTCCTTAAGACTCTTTGATGCCTTATAACCCCCATAACCCCCCCTTAATGATTTCTTTAATTAAACCTCATTAAACCTCTTAATTCACTTCAAATTCTGATTAGAAAATCAGAACTTTTGGCTGTCATTCTTCCATATTTTCGTCCATCATCATCACCATTTTCATTCTCTCAAATTTTCTTCATTTCTTCTCTTTGAAAATTGTTCGTGAATTGTTTTTGTGGCTTTTTCCTTATACTTGGTGCTTGGAATTTGAAGAAGAAGAGGGTCACACGCCTACTGTGGGGATTTCCAGAAGTTTTCAGCTCGCCTCCGACGATCCAGGTAACTAGTTGTTATCCTAGAAACATAGTGATTAGAGTAGTATTCGGTATTAGATTAATACGTTAGGAATTATCTAAAATACTTTTTGAATGATATTTTTGATGAAATTTTACATGAACATACGTGACACATGCTATGTGAATACTGTGTAGAGAAAAATAATTTTTGCATGATTTTTAATATTTATTTGATTTAATTAGTATTTTGTGCGTTTTTTGGCTAAATTTCATAATAATTATTGAACGACTGTTAAAATTGATGAAATCATTTTTCTTAGATCATGTTACATGCGTATAATGTATTCCATGCCTTGGAATAATTTTTATCTACTGTTTACTGTTTTAATTAATTGATATATCTGTTTTTGTAAATTCTGTTCAGTCAGTATATAATTCATGAAAATTATTTATTGTGGCAGAAAAAATAATTTATTTGGATAATATGTATTTCGTGAGTTTTTACATGTTATGTGAATTTTTGGTAATTTTTGGGCGTCTGTTTATATTTTTAATTATTATAATGGCTTATTTGAGGAATCTGTATATTAACTGTTAAAAATACTTTTTGAGTCCGAAAATTATAAATAAAAATTGTACCATGTCAGTAGAGCTATTAGGGTTATATGATAATTTTTGTGTGATTTTACTGCTCGAATTTGTTAGTTTCATAATTATTATGGTGTTTTTGTGATGAAATTGAGGACACACTATTAAATTGTTTGAGGGCTTGCAAATCAGATATAATTTATAATTTAATATATTCTGGGTTGCTGATTTTCAGTAGTATACAGTATGCATCATTTGAGTAACCACATGTTTAGGTTTGGTTTATGAAATAAAATGATTTAATTGTTATTACTCTTTTAATGAATATGATTTAGAGTTAATTGGTAATGTATTTGTGATTGAGTGTGGTTGCTGTAAAAACCATTATATTGTCATTGTTGATGTTTGGGAATGTTCAAGTGTTATTGTGAGAGTTATTTGTTGAATATTTTATAAGTGATTTATTTTGAGGAATTATGAAGAACTGTTTGATGAATTGTGGGTATAAGGCCGGGTGGCATCCCCTTTTGACGAATATTTTGATAAATGATACTTAGTTTGTATGCATGATTGTATTTTGAGATAAGAATATCCGGTGGGATAGATGTAGTCCCCGGTTAAGAACATGCCAACCACCTGGTTTGCGAACTAGGGGTACACCTGGGTTAATTGTTGTCGTCCGAGAGGTCAGGGAGTTCTGCGTGTTCTACCCTGCATCGGGAGTTTGGCCATTCTTAGACACAGGCAGTGGGGAACGTAAGCCCATAGACTGACCTGGAGATTGCGATCTGACAAACCTTAGGAAGTGATTTGCGAATCACTGGCGTTCGGTTTCTGACTCAATAACTTGTTGTATTTTTGATTTACTATTAGTATTTATTTATATTTGAATTATGTCACTCACTATATTATGTTTACTTATTGTTAATGATCTCTTGATTTATCTATGAGCTTTATGATTTCTATGTGCATGATATGATGTAATGAACTGCATGTTATTCCTTTCTTAATAATCTACCTCTGAATAGTGCTTTGATTGCTATTGTTCTGGGAGAACTGCTAGTTACTCCCCACTGACTGTGGAAATATGTAATATAATCTTGCAGATGGAAATGGTTGCTAGGCTTGTGACTGCCTGGGCTAGCAGTGTGAGAGTTGGTTGTGAGAAGAAGCTTCTAGTTTTGTTTTTGGTAGATGAACTTTATATAGGTCATAGGGAGACTTATTTTTGGATTGTTTTCAAGGATATTAGTTTTATTTAAGTTATTTTGGGAGACTTGCATGTCTCATGGTATTTTGGATTTGATAGTTTGATACAATTTGGGATACTTCTTTTATGTTAGAACTATGATGTTTACTCGGAGATTTATTCTCTTTTAAAGCTATGAATTTTGAGTTATTATCTTTATTTATGGTTTGAAGAGTAGCATACCGTCCCGACGTTATTTCCGCTAACGTCATTTTAGTACTTCTTCAATTGATAAGGTTTAGTATCTTAGTAGTAGAAGGACGGGGTGTTACAAGGATAAAACTGCTCGATCTGGAGGTCTGATTTGATAGATAACAATAGTGAAACTCTTTTGCTGATGGAGGACGATCGCCGGAACCCTGACGAAAGGCAAGGGAGGAGAGGGCTGATTTCACAAGCGGGGCGATAAAATAACAGTGAGATGAGGAACTCGCAACAGGACCAATCCCAGTGACCTTCTGTCACATGGGATTCTAAGACCGTGGTACCTGGAAGAGTCACATTCCTTTGTGACTCAATACCCTTTTCGAAGGGTATATCAAGCTTCTCCTTTGATGAGAAGGTCAAATGAGTTATCGTGCTATGAACCCAATTTACAAATTGGGGAGCCGCCTTCAGATATCGTTTTGTCAAGGCAATGATCGATAAAATCATTACCAAGCGAGAGTAAAATATAACCATTGTTAAATCTCGAAGAACCATTCAATTTTCAAAATCGAATAAAAACAAACCCCATCCATGAAATCTCTTGCCACGTACACCCTAACCAACCACATAAACCAGATCCAACATCTTGAAGATGGAAACTACCTCCACCAATTAACAAAAGTATCAAGCAGATTAAACTAACAAACAACAATATCATACTAACACAACTAACCAAGAACTAAACAAACGAAAGGCAGATTACTAAACTTTAACACACTTCCAAGGTCCAATCCAACTAACCACTAGGGGAAGGGGGAAATAAACTCACAACCACCGGAAAACTAAAGGGGGCGCAACAGGAGATGGAAACTCGACACAACACTAAAAAAGGTAAAACCTACAAGTCTACAACTTAGACCAGTTGAACTAGGGGGAAAGGGGAGGGGGATGCCCAAATTGACAAGGGGGGAGGGGGAAGGGGAGGCCCAAACCTAGACCGTCTACGTGTGGGGGAGGGGGAGGGGAAGTCCAAACCGAACCTAACACTAACACTAAAAGGGGGGGGGGGAGGGGGGGAGGGGATGCCAAACACTAATACTATCACTATTGCAACAGGGGAAGGGGGAGGGGAGGCCCTAAAGACGAGAAACAGGGGAGGGGGGAGGAGACCTGATCGACGCTACGGTGGAGGAGAGCGACGATTTGGAGGCCGCCGGAAGTGGTCGCTGCCCACGTCGAAGAAAGAAACCAAAAGTATGAAGAAGAAACACGCTGAGAGAAATGAAGAAAACTTTGTAAAAAAACAGGGGAACTCGCCGGAGAACCCGCCGGAAACTATGCGGTGCCAGAACTCCGGCGAGTTTCTAGGGTTTGATTTAGGTAGGGGTTGCTTGTTAGAGAGAAGGGAGAGATTTTGTTTAGAGAGAGAAAAGGTTAATCCTAATATTAAAGGTTATTATTAAGCGTAGTTTGATGGTTCTCATACTTTTAATGTAGGGAAATGTCTCGCTTATATTTAGATAATTACCTAAAACTGAAGAATTCCGTTTTCAGGCAATCACAAAATTGTTAAGTTTTATTTTTTATTGAACCATGTGTATGCAACTTATAGCTTAATCGAAATTAATTCAACTTAGGATTCCAACTAGGATGACTACATTTATTCAAGTTCACCTTTGAAGAAACTAAGCAATAAATACAACAAGATATTGAATTGAAATGTAACTTTGGAGTGTTGTAATTAAATTAAGGTTGAAAAATTGACACTATCAATTCCAAATATGGTCGGTTGACTTTAATAGGTCTCACATTTTGATTATATGACAACAAATTCAACTCTGGAGTTCTCTTCCCAGAACGGTCATTCTGCTTATTTAACTTGCTAAGTCTGTAAACCATGACACATTAAACTCTTTCGTTGGCTTTAGTAATTTAAATAAAGGGTTAGTGAATGAGTGTCATGTATCTTAATCAACTTGGCAAATTTAATTAAGATGAAAGACCATTGTGGGAAGAGAACCCTCAAAGTTAAGACTGCTATGTCGGTCATAGTTGAGACCAATAATGTCAATTGTTTATTGGTCGAGAAGCACATTATGATTTGTTAAAGCATCGAATTTTATTTAAAATACTAACATTCATGTATTTTTCAACAAAAGTAAAAATTTTAGAGTCCAAGGATAATTCCTTTTCCCATGGTGATAAAGTTACTCTTCAACTTCAATAGACGAATAACCCCAGCAATACTTAAGAAATATATACAACGGACAGGCAGCTAATAAGCAATCCCATAATTAATCGCTAGTTAGTTATCATTCTCGTCGCCGGTAAACAAAAAACTTATATATTGAATCTTTATCGTGCTGTAGATTGCAATTTGTTTTATGAACAAATTCTATAGGGTTTTCAATCTAAAAAGAAAAATAGCAACAAAATATAACCAAAAAAGAAAATATATGTTTATATTTGGGCATCCACATATTTCTAACATGATAACATCTTATCCCAATAATATGGTTGCACATAAAAATATTCTACAAGTTTACGTGCTAAAAATTCGGAAAAACTAGTTTGTATTTTGATACATTCTGTTTTTAGGATGCCAACTGAGCCCAACTACCACAAGCTCGGGCTTGGCTCGTATGCACCCCCACTCTAGATATGTGATCTCATCTTTGTTTTTAATATTATCAGTGCCTTCTCATGGACCAAAATAGATTTTACTAATTAAATTAATTTAAACCAAATTATACCACAATAAACCAATTTTGATCAAATGCAAACATATTAGATAATGATATGCAATTTGACCATTCAAAACTAATTAGATCAGGTTAACGGAATTGGATCAAATTGGATCATATTAAACAGAACTAGATTATCTGATACTTGAACAAAATCTATACAAATATATTAAAAGGCGTCCACTGCCCTCCTCCCCCGATTTTGCACGTGTATATTAACAAAAGTCAGTGGTCTTATTTAAAAAATAAATATCTGCCTGGTCGAACCCCGACCTTATGTAAGGATTTCAAGAATCCATCTAATCTAACGTCTTTTAGTGATCTGTTTACAAAATTACATATATGTGTTGTAATTAGTTAATGTTATTAAACATAGCCCATGCATCCTTAAAGATAAATAAATAAATTTGCATGTTCATTAAAATTAATTATGTATGCATGATACCATTTGAAGAGGTCTAATACATTAAAAGCGTTCTAGAACGTATATGTGCTACGTGTCATCCGTTGAACATTATATCCACGCTTTCTCATATAGTAAAAAAAAAAAAAAGCATTGTGAACGTGAGCATTCGAACCCACCCTATGTATGAAAAAAGAGATTAATCTCCATTTTATTGCTTATTTAATCAAAATTAATGATGATATATGAAAAGAAAACTTTTGAAAAATCCATATAATGAATGATGACTTTTTTAAATGAGTATGATGACTTATATAACTCTATAAATTGTGCACAAAACCTAAACACTAGTTAGAATATATTAAACCAAATTAGAGCATGGTTATCCAAGTATGATCAATTAAAACTACATTAGATCCCAATTTACCATGTTTGATATGTTGAAATACAATTGGACCCTATAGAACCACGTGAACTCGATCATCTAATATTAAATAAAATGAACCATATTTAGATCACAATAAATAATTTGATAAAATGTTACTCCCTCCGTTTTTTTTGTTGTTCCTGTATTCCCCATTGGGAAATTTCAATATGTTGTTCCTATTTTGAATATTTCCATATATAGTATAATTTATGAATTTAATTTCCCATTAGTTTTGAGCTGCAAAAAATGTGTTCACACTATTGAGTAGTCATTTTTTATCTTTTTATCCCTCAAACTTTTGTCTAATTGGTTGTCTAACATGAAGTAACTCAAATAGCAATTAATGTATTCACACTATTTGTAGTTACTTTACTCTTTTACCCCCCTTAAACTATTTGCATCATTGGTTGCTTAACATAGAATAACTCAAAGGGCTAGAATCTTTATTTTTTGTTAATTTAATTTTATTTAAAATAGTGGAATCTTGCCCATTTTTTTAGTTGCATTAGTTTCCTCTCCGATTCCATATAGGAACAACAAAAGAAAACAGAGGGAGTACCAAATTAGATGATAGTTGATGAGGTTTAAGTATTTAAAACTTGAACAGATCATGATTCAGCAAGTTTTTTTATGCTGAAACCCAATCATATCATATTAAACCAAGTTTGATAAAATATAGCTACATTATCTCATATGAAACCAAATATGATCAAATGAAACCAAATTAGATTATAGTAAATAAGTCTGATTAAATAAAACCATATTAAACCATGGTTAACCAAAATTTATCAATTGAAACTAAACTAGATCATGACTAACCAAGTTTGATAAATTTAAACCTAATTGGTAATTGCTGACCAAGTTTGATATATTAAAATTAAACTAGACTGTGGTTAAAATAAATTTTTATATTCTAGATAAATGATTCCTAGTTTTCAATGATAATATTTAATACCGGATAAAAGAATCTTTTAATTTTAGATAAAAATATAACTCGGTCAGATTTACATTCACACACCAGCATTGCGTCTAGCGCATTATGTTGCGCCACGTGCAACTGTCTGGCAGTCAACAAAACATAGAAATGCAAAAATATCGGGAAATTCTCATTGGTAGACTCCAAGTCTTGACTTTTCCCAATGGTAGACTCCAGTTATTTTTATTATAAAAAATAACATTACTTTTCTAATCCTTACAAAACATATTATATGCTATTTTGCTGTTAAGTAGGCGTTAAGTGCTTGGTTAGTTGGTAACCATGGTCATTTCTATTTCCCTCCAAAACCGTTTGTGATTTCCCTTCCAAAGTAAAACCCTACTCTTACAAAAGCAATATCAGTACATTTCCCTAAAGTAATAAGTCGAACTGATGAGCCTACCAGTACACACTCTTAACTGATGAGCCTTCAAGTATATACTCTTAACTAATGAGCCTATTCTTCTCTTCTACAATATTAGTTTGTTAAAGTCACCTATTTTCCTAAAGTACATACTAATCTTTTAAGTTCAGCAATCAATAAACACCATAATATTCAAAAGTAACAATGAATTATGTTTGCTCACACCATTGTTCGCATGATTTAATTTGTACTCATATCAAAAGCTCATTGAACTAGTTGAGATATTTGAAGTGCAATCTATCTAAGTCAAACTCGTGTAGATTCTACCTTATTACTTCCAGACAAACTCCATATAAAAGAGCCACAAAAGGTGCCAAAAAATATTAGAGGAAATTAGTAAATAGCTGAAAAAAATATTTGTGCGAATTATAGCAAAAAAGGGTCTCTGTTTGTAGAGCTTGGAAAAATAGAGCCATTGGTATTTTTTATATATTCTTTTACTTTGTATTTTATAAAATATAACTGTTGTAAATTTTACAACAATTATATTTTAATGACCAATGCTAGCTTGACAAATAGCATACCACTCCTTCCAGCTCTTGACAAACGGTGTGAAAAAAGCTACCGCTGCAAGCTTGTTAGGTCTATGTAACCAAAACACGTTTCCATGGCACACCAACTCATCCTCTCTTCACACTCCTCTCATGGCATACCAACTCATGCTCTCTTCACACTACTCTCATGGCATACCAACTATTCCTCTCTTCTCTCTATTATGCCATATATAATATAATGTCACACTCTATAGTATCATATATAATGCCACAAAAGATAAAGCAAACAAAAAAATATTACAAGGTGCAGACTTGCCTTTACCCCCAAATCTCTTTCATTTTACTTCTATTTTCTTATCATCCCTGTCTTTCTAATTTGCAGGGAAAACTTCATAAATGTGTTAAACATGAAATTTTACGTGTTCTTTTTTATTTTTTTATTTACCCCCAAATCTCTTTTTCGTTACTTCCAAACTTGTCACTACCAAATATACCTAGGGATGTAAGTGGATTGGATGAATTGAACTTTGTCAAATCCAAATCCAATCCAAAGTTTTTTGGACTTAATAAATTGAGTCCAAATTCGATCCAAACATTTTTTCGAGTCCAGTCTAGTTCAAAACTTTTTTCTTGAATCTGAATCTAGTCCAGTCCGATTATTTATAATATATTGATTTGTTTCCCTATTTAGGTTCACACTGTATTCTCATGATTGTATCATTAAATTTGAAAAATTGGACTCATTACATACATTCCACCAAGTAAGTAACAAAATCTTTAAAGTCATATAAAACACAAATTGCAAAATAGGTACCAAAGGGTTAAGTAATTTTTGCCTTTTCTCTTTTCAGTTCTCAGTTTAAACTTTTGGAGGGTAAATGAATATTTTAGCGCCAGGTAAATAAATTTAGAGTGATGATATTAAAAATTCCAAAATTTCAATAAAAAGTCAAAGAATTTTTTTAAATATACATTATATATAATAAATCTTGTATATTACATATTATATATGATATGGATTCGAAGTGGTTAGTCTCTCTTAGAAAAGAAGCGTGCCAAGTAGTCCTAGTTCTGTTAGGACTCTCCATGTAGTTGATATGGAATAGGAGTGTTAGTTATGTAGAGTTCTAGTTTTGTTAGAATTCTATGTAATTTAGGGTTTTAATTTCTAGTTTGTTAAGTATTTCGTTTGCATTAGGACTTTGTGTTAATTCGAGTTTGATTTGTATTAGGTTTCTAATCACATAGGCGTGTGGATTCACACCTTAGCCGTGTGGATTAGAGATAGATTAGTTTGTTATTTCTTTGTTATCTTTTATGTTTTCTAGTCCAAGTATAATTAGGTATTTGTAATGCCTATATAAGGCTTTATTTCGATCATTAATAAAACAGAATATAAAGAGTTTATGAAAGTTTATTTTCGTGAGTTTAATTGCTTACAAACCATTAATTAATATTCAGGAGTGTTTATTAGTTAGTGTTAAACAACTTAATTCCAGGAGTGGTTTGAGTGTGTTTAAGAACCATTCAATTCAATTCCAGTAGTGGTTTGAGTGTCTTTGAGTGCACAAAAGCTCCACAACAATGCAAAGGGGAAAATCGAGCCCATTGAAGAAGGCCCGTTTAAGATCGTGCATAGGGAGAATTATGATACGTTCCAAGTCTTGCTTGGAGATGGCGTGTGTGCATCCTTGAGTGCTGCTGATTTGGTTCCATGTTATGATTATGGAGCTTGAGGACAAGTTCTTTTCTAAGAGGGAGGGAATGACGTGGATTCGAAGTGGTTAGTCTCTCTTAGAAAAGAAGCGTGCCAAGTAGTCCTAGTTATGTTAGGACTCTCCATGTAGTTGATATGGAATAGGAGTGTTAGTTATGTAGAGTTCTAGTTCTGTTAGAATTCTATGTAATTTAGGGTTTTAATTTCTAGTTTGTTAAGTATTTCGTTTGCATTAGGACTTTGTGTTAATTCGAGTTTGATTTGTATTAGGTTTCTAATCACATAGGCGTGTGGATTCACACCTTAGCCGTGTGGATTAGAGATAGATTAGTTTGTTATTTCTTTGTTATCTTTTATGTTTTCTAGTCCTAGTATAATTAGGTATTTGTAATGCCTATATAAGGCTTTATTTCGATCATTAATAAAACAGAATATAAAGAGTTTATGAAAGTTTATTTTCGTGAGTTTAATTGCTTACAACCATTAATTAATATTCAGGAGTGTTTATTAGTTAGTGTTAAACAACTTAATTCCAGGAGTGGTTTGAGTGTGTTTAAGAACCATTGAATTCAATTCAGGAGTGATTTGGATTTAGTGCTTGATTAATTAGGCCAGGAATGACTTAATTGAATCAAAACCCTATTTGATAGCTCAGGAGTGTTCAATCAAATAGTTATATCCTTTTGTTCGAGTGATATTTGAGTGTGTTCCTTAAAGATTCAACCAAGAAACCAGCAAGAACCTATCTTTCTTTCAAGATTCTTGGGATTTTGAAAACTTCACTAAAGTGTGGAATCACATCCACATCAATATATTATATATTACATATTATATATTATATATTATATATTATATATTACATATTACATATTACATATTACATATTACATATTACATATTACATATTATATATTATATATTATATATTATATATTACATATTATTATATATTATATATTATATATTAAATTATTTAAACTTGATTGGATTTATTGGACTCCGAAGGGGTGATTCCAAATCTAGTCTGAAAATATTTGGACTCGAAAGTATTGGATTTATTGGATTCTGAAGGGGTGATTCCAAATCCAGTCTGAAAATATTTGGACTCGAAAATTTCAGTCCGAGTTCAATCCAAACATTTTTCGATCCGATCCAGTCCAATAAGTCTAGATTGGACTTTAGACTTTCCACAGTCCACTTACACCCAAAGACATAGACCCACTACTCGTAAGTTTTAAGTTCTCAATATTTTTGGCCATTAGGTCTATGTAAATCCCCACACGAGGGTTGTGCTAAGTATGAAGACGAAATCTTGGAACTTATCAACTTTACCATCCAAGGTTTATGGTCCATATATAGAGAGACAAATCAAGACCTGATTCAACTGCAAAGTTCAGCAAGGCTGCGATTGAAGAAATAGAAGATGACATGAATGTCAAGTGGCCTACATTGCGATTTTATGGAAAAACTGATAAGTATATCAATTTCTAGGATCATGAGTAGGATCGTCATGGAAAAAAGGCACAATTATTTTCCGTGCAGTGATACTTCTCGTACACGTTGGAAGTGTTCAAACATCTCAATGCCAATGTAGTTATTGAGGCAACAAGTAGATATAATTTGTATTCATTTACTATTTAGCTTATTCCATCTATGTAATATCACATATTGTAATTTGTATTATAGGAAAACATACCAAAGTCTTGAAAGTTGAAGTTGCATATAGCGGTTTGCGATAAGAAGTCAAATGTGCCAAAAAAAGTTGAGAATTTCTATCTCAAAGAAATTATTTTTCGCCTAAACGCCACAATACATCTGATTGGTTGTGGTACAAGTGACCTAACAGGGGAATGCGACTAGGGATGTCCGTAGGTAATGGACCCTACCTGAATCCATGGATCTAGATCCATTTTTAGCGGATTTGGATCCTCAAGTTTTGGACCCGGCGGATCCGGGTAGGATCTGGATCATAGTTTTTTAAAACGGGTCTCCGGATATGTAAACCCGTTTTTAAAAGTTATTTTAAAATATATAATTAAAAGGGTAAAACTTAATGTTATTTATGTTTGGATTTGTTGTATTAAGGTTAGATGCTTGTTTACTTCAACATCAATAAATAAAGAAGATAAATGCTGTTGTTTTGTTCTTTATAATCTTTAATTATTATGAAAATTAGGGTCGTTTAAAGAAAATAGGTTAAGATCCGTTTTGGACCCAGATCCATTGGATCTGGATCCTTAAATTTATTACCCAGCGGATCCGGGTCGAATCTGGGACAATGACTAGATCCATGCCTGAAAAACGGATCTGGACCGGATCCTTTTTAGGATCCGGTTCAGATCCTACCCATTGACATCCCTAATTGCGACAGAACCAAAGACTTTATGTACGGTTATGAGTTATCTCGGTCAAAAGCAAAGTAATTTGCATGATTTAAACGTTTTATTACGCTTTCTTTTTTATTGTTTGGAGCTGTATTAAAAAACCCGTATGGTTATTACACAGAGCAGTCCAATGGCTAAAGGGTTAGGGCCAAATTTATAGGGTTTTTATTGGACATGTCTTTAATGGACAGGGTGATTATTGGACAGAGTCGTTATAGGGCCGATAAAATATCCCAATAATTTTAAAAAATAAATTAAATATTGTAGAAATAATTACATGTATGGATTCCTATTCAATTAAACTTACTTTTGTCTCTCTTCGTTCATTATTTTTCTTACCCGGATGTCGACCCGTCCATTATCGGCCCCTTATCGACCAACAACCCTCATTGACCCGCCAGCAACCCCTTATGAAGTGACCCTTTTGACCCGACCCACTATCGCCCCGGACCGACCATGACCCAACCCTCCTAATAACCAGGTCTAATAGCATCAAATCACCTTTAGCCTCTATCTCTCTTCACACATCAGACCCCTTCCTCTCTCTACACTCCATGACACACCAACTCATCCTCTCTTCACACTCCTCTCATGGCATACCAACTATTCCTCTCTTCCCTCTATAATATCATATATAATATAATGCCACACTCTATAATGTCATATATAATGCCACAAAAGATAAAAACAAACAAAACGAAAATACTACAAGCTGCAGACTTGCCTTTACCCCCAAATCTCTTTATATATTATATATTATGTATTATATATTACATATTAGATATTACATATTTCATATTACATATTACATATTACATGATAAAATATTTTTTTGAATAGGATTGTATTTATTAAACTCCGAAGCGGTGAGTCCTACTCCAGTCTTAAAATATTTGGACTTGAAAATTAGAGTCCAACTTCGATCCAAACATTTTATCCAGTCCAATAAGTCTGGATTGGACTCTAGACTTTTCGTAGTCCATTTACACATCAAGACATAGACCACTACTCTTAAGTTTTTATGTTCTAAATATTTTGGCCATTAGGTTTATGTAAATCCCCAGACGAGGGTTGTGCTAAGTATGAAGACGAAATCTGGGAACTTAACAATTTTACCATCCACAGATTATGGTCTACATATATACGGACAAATCAAGACCTGATTGAGCTGAAAAGTTCAGAAAGGCTGCGATTGAGGAAATAAAAGATGACATGAATGTCAAGTGGCCTACTTTGAGATTTTACGAAAAAGCTGATAAGTATATCAAATTCTATGATCACGAGTAGAATCATCATGGAAAAAAAGGCACAATTATTTTCCGTGCAGCGATATTTCTCGTACACGTTTGAAGTGTTCGAACATCTCAATGCCTATGCAGTTATTGGGGCAACAAGTATATATAATTTGTATTCATTTACTGTTTAACTTATTGCATCGATGTAATATCACATATTATAATTTGTATTATAGGAAAATAGACCAAAGTCTCAAAAGTTGAAGTTACATTTGGCGGTCTGCGATTAGAAGTCAAATGTGCTATAAAAGACGAGAATTTCTATCTCAAATAAATTGTTTATTGCCTAAACACCACTATGCATCTAATTGGTTGTGCTACTAGTGACCTAACTGAAGATTGCGACAGAACCAAAGACTTTATGTATGGTTGTAGGTGTGGATTTTTTATTCCTTTAATGCCTACACGCGGTGTAAGCGCTTTTATTTGATTACCCCATTGTTATGGTTTTAGTAAAAATATGTTTTGAAGTCGCCAATACTTCTTTAGAGGAAGAATCATAAACCTAATTAGATATTGAAACGGAATGGACATCTTAGGGACTTATCCAATGTAGATTTCCCCATCATGACTCCATAGATGGTCAGGAACCAAAAATTGAGTTCGGGGGTGAGGGTACAATATAGTCAGGAACTATATTGCCCATTGCTGGCCTCTACTAAATACCGATTCATTACACATTTTATGCAAAAGAATAATCATATAACGTTTTAAGCACCCTAAAAATAATTAATCTAGATTGGTTCAGGAAACACATAAAAAGACTAATTATTTAGTGACAAGTTATTATGCAATCAAATTACAAGGGTTCCTAGCAGGTTGTCCAAATTATCTAAATTAGTTAGAACAATTATTTAGGTCTTGTTTACCAATAATAACATGTAGGTGATAAAAATCATGCAGGATAATCATAATAACATGAATATTATATACAAAAATAAAAGAAAAGAGGTTAGAATTTACAAAGAGACGCGATTATTAATTAAAAATCTACATCATGACAACAAAATGTTAGTAACTTCAATAAAATCAAATATAATTATTCAAGGATCCTCAGGATTATACCTATGCGGTTTAGATTAGAGAGCGTAACGACCTTCAGGCGAAGCAATCGTGAAACCAGGAATATAATATGATCAGGAGCATGAATTGATTTGAAAGATTGAAAGTGTTTGAGTGTTTTTAGAGTCGAAATGTATTTCGGAAGTATTTGTAAGTTCGTGTGTGCATAAATATAATAATTCGAAGCCGTGTCTGATTCGGCAAATCAGCTCGTATTTATAGGCAAACAAATACGTGCGCTCCACGCAATCCCTGCGCCAGGCGCAGGCCTACGTGGCAGGCGCGAGGACACGCGTCAGGCGCAGATTGGCACGTCTGACGTGGTCCATCCTGCTAAAAACCTACACGTGGAAACGCGTTTTCGAAAAGATAAAAAGTATCTTGCGTCTCACACAAGACTTGCGTCAGGCGCAGGACTCTGTGTGAGTCACAAGTACACGTGTCAGGCGCTCATTGGCGCGCCTGACGCGATTTTGCCAATGTACTAGACGCACGTGGCCCGCTGAGATCAACCGCGGTGTCCGGCGCATATTCCAGAATATTCATTTTTTTATTCTACACGTGCTTTCAAGATGCTATTTTAATCTCTAAAAATCCGGAGATCGGATTTTACGGGTTAAAAATCTGATATATGCTCTAAAGATAATAATAAAAGCTTTTATTAAAATTTTTTATTAAAATAATAAATATTCAATTGGGCTTTTTTCTAAAATGGACTTAAAACATTTTACGGGTTTAAATTACAATTAATCATGGATAATTAATTGTGCTTTTATAATAATATTTTAAAACACATATGGCCTGGTTATTCGGACTGCTCTTCCATTAAGGCGCGCCAACTAATACCGTGGTATATTTCATCATTGGACCCTTAAATGGGGAGACACGATTACGTGTCTACATAAGCCCCCACTTTGACAGAGGCTTGCAAAACCAAAATTTAATGTACATGTGTTGGGACGGAGAATGATTCTGGATGCTCTGCAATCCAAAAACACTCTTTTACGCCGTTGCCTGCAAAATAAGCAAAAAAGCTTCAGGAACAGACATATGTGAAACATATTTGCAAAATGATTGTAAATTTGCAAAAATGAAATGACATTGGTGAAAAGGAATCATGAGCTATATTGGTCCGGCTCATGTCGGGGTAGAGCTATTATGGTCCCGCCCAAGGGTATTGATGAAGATGGGTAGAGCTATTCTGGTCCAGCTCACGACGGGGTAGAGCTATTATGGTCCCGCTCCAGGGTATTGATAATGTGTAGAGTTATTATGGTTCGGCTCATGACGGGATAAAGCTATTATGGTCCGGCTCACAAAGGGATAGAGCTATTATGGTCCGGCTCACGACGGGATAGAGCTATTATGGTCCCGCTCCAGGGTGTTGATAATGTGTAGAGCTATTATGGTCCGGCTCACTACTAGATAGAGCTATTATGGTCCGACTCACAATGGGATAGAGCTATTATGGTCTCGCTCCAGTGTGTTGATAATGTGTAGAGCTATTACGGTCCGGCTCACGACGGGATAGAGCTATTATGGTATTTTTGTTGACTTTTGAAAGTTCGTTGGCTTGTCGCGCGCAATGTCGAAGTGTAACGAATATTTGAATTCATTGGAAGTTGAGAGGGAGGGCCCCAGTTGGCTATGAAGCCCCCAAGCGTGTTGTATGGGACTGTACGCCAGACGCACAGGCCTGCGCTTGGCGTGGGAAGCTGCGCTGGACGCAGCGTTGTGCGTCAATCGCACTTTTTGTCTGCGCGTCAGGCGCATGTGGCGCGCTGGGCGCAGGTCATTAAAAGACCTAAAAGACACGGGCGACCTTCTTTTTGCCCATTTCTTTCTTTCTCAGTCGCTTTTCTTCATTTCTCTCTCTAAGTTCAAACTCCATTTTCGAACCTTCAAAGCTTCAAACTTCTTGGTTCTCGAGCATTTCTTCAGATCTAGCTTAAAGGAGTGAGTATTTTTGCTTGATTGTCATTTTTGTGGTGTTTTTGGGCATTTTTTGAGTGATTTTGAAGGGATTTGGGGTGGAAAAAAGTTTCAGTCGGTTTTCTAGTAATTCAGGTATGTTTTCTCCTCTCTTTTTGCTTTTTTTTTTTTCAGTTTTGCACTTCGATTCTTCGTTTTTTTTTTATATTCGGGGCCGAAAATATTAATCAATGTGAGCAATTTCAGGACCAGACCAAGCGCCACTGCCGGCGAGTTTTCCGGCGAGAATTCCCGTGATTTTTTCGGCGAGCTCAAGCTAGTTTTTTGGACAGTTTTGTTGTTCTTCACGAGTTTGATACTAGTTTCTTGTGAGTTTGTTGTTAAATAATTCTTTAGATCATAAATCTAGAATTATATTGTGCTTGATGTAGTTTCTAAATCTAGAACTTGGAAACATGTTTAGGGAACTTGACACGCGGTGATAATTCATAGATCCGTAGTTTCTAAGTCTGGAACCTATAAATATGCTTCGGGAACTTTGAATGTGTGATGATTCTTGGATTATGAATCTCAGAATCAGGATTAGCATAGTTTCTAAGTGTGGAACCTAGAAGAAATCATGTTTTAAGCGATGATATCTATTTTGCTGCAATAATCAGTATGTAATGGATTCTTGAAATCTCATGTTGTGGTGACTCTTTGAAGCATTTTTTTTTAGAATTTACCGATTCATGAAATCTGGTAATTTAGAGTCGGGACCTCTTTGATTTTAGTTTCATTTGTGATTTTCAATCCGATTAGCATGTCGTCAGAAGATTCGGGCAGAGAGGACGATGGTAGGGCAGCTTCAGGCTCTAGGAGGGCGCGGAAAGCCTTGGGGTGGACTCCTGATCAGCTGTATTTTGATCCAGAGCACCATATTTCTCAACGACAGCTCTCGAGTGTTGTAAGTATCCGTTTTATGTCGACCTTATTTTAGATTAAGGTCTAGGCACCTTTATTAACTGTACTTACATTTGCAGGACGAGGGTAATATCTCGTCATTTTGGCACTTTTGACTTCGAGTGGCTTAGGAATGTTCGGAAGGTCAGGGATCGAGTTGTCCTCATTGAGCAGAGTGGTCTTGCCCATTTCCTCGATGGTTATGGGAGTATGGGAGACGTTCACTCCTCCCATATTGTCCTCTTCGGCCTACTGGAGTGGTGGTGGGATACCACCAACTCCTTTCACACGCGCCGCAGAGAGTTGACTATTACCCCGCTGGATTTCTCTTTGATTTTCGGCCTGTCTTTTACCGGCGTCCGAGTGCCGATAGGTGCTCCGTTGCCGTTCAACGCAGCGGTGGTTAGAGGTTTGATCGGCCCGGTTGCCGATGTTCTTCCTCCTGATGCATCCTTTGCTCCTCGGTCAGCGGTGGCTAGAGGACTCATCATTCGGGGAACTACCGAGGAGCAGAAGGTACGTATTCTGCTGTGGTTGGCTGTCTGCGGCCTGTTGCGCACTGATAGGGGGTTGCGCGTCTCGACTTATTACTGGGCCGAGCTAGGCTATTGCAGTCTTTTGTACTGCCTGCACGCTGCTTGCAGGCAGTTGAGTGATGGTGGACCAGTCTCCCTCTTTAGTCCGTGGAGACTTCTAGAGGTATGATTGTACACATCGTCTGTCTTTTGTTTCGCTATCTCGATTGGAACTGAGGTTATCTTATTGTTACAGATCTGGTTTTATGAGTACTTTTCGGGATTAGCCCTGGAAAGGGTTCGTGATCGCACTTTTCCTGCCGGCCTCTCCTGGGCGGAGTGAAGGAGGACGCGATACGGTGCTGTGGAGAGTGTCCGGAAGGCTATACGGCGAGTCAAGGATGACAAGGTAATCGTAGTAAATCAACCTCGTTTTTCCATGCATGTAGCAAATGTTAACTTTTCTTTGTCTAGCAGGCTACTTTTTATCCTTGGGCGTTTCCGAAGATGCCTGATTGGGCTCATAGAGCTCGCGCTCTGACCCGTGACAGGGTCATTTTCTATGGGGAGTCACGCCCAGTGTGGTACCTGGGTGAGCGGGTGACACGTCAGCACGACGGTACGATGCTATTATTGGTGCCTCATGACCCCCTGTCACTATGATGGACAGGGCTGTTCTTGTTCAGGCTGTCGAGGGAGGGGCGACGCTTCGGGCAAGCCATCACGACTTTGTGTTTCGTCATCGTGATTACTAGACAGCCCTCTTACCTCGCTTGGCTCCTCTAGTCAAGTTTAATGAGGCATGCACATTGAATTTGCTCATTCTTGTTTATTTTGACATGACCAAAGTATTGAATGTTATTGCTTTCTTTTGCCAGGAAGTTGATGCGGCTCATATCTCATTCATTCCGGATTTGAGTATTCAGTACACTGGGGATTTCGGGCTTGTTGAGGAGACGATTGATGTTGCCCTAGAGGCAGAGCAGCACGCTGTTCGTGCTATGCCTGCCCATGTGAGCTCGGTAAGTGTTGAAAGTCAGGAAATTTTGTTTATGCATCTTGTTTGTAGTGACTTATGCACTGCTTATTTCCAAGTTCCTCGGGAGACTGTCGTCCAATTTCTCCGAGTGGTTGACTTGCTGAAGCATGGGATGGCAAAGCTAAAGCGGAGCATCTCCTGTCGCCATAGCGACGCGTATAGCCAGGTAGACTCACATATTGTGCTTTAATTGTTGTTTTTTCTTTATTGCACTTGTTTTGCTAATGCTTTGTGACATTTTGTGCTGCGTCGTCCTCATGAGAGTGGGCCTCGTCCCGAGGTGAGGATATCAACCCAGTTTAGGCCTTCGACTCATACTCCTCGAGAGTCGACATCTGAGATGCCTCAGATGAGTCCGTTTGCTGGGCAGTTCGGCATGGGCAGTATGAATTTTATGGGGAGTGTCAGGCCCGATCCATGCTCTGGGCCTTCTCCGATGTGGATGCAGCAAATGCAGATACAGTATATGCAGATGCAGCAGATGCAGATGTTGCAGATGCAACAGCAGATGTTGGGGATGCAGCAGATGCCTCCCATGAGGCCGACACCGCCTATGCATCCTATCATGCAGCCTAGGATAGGCTATCATGTGGGAGAGTCGAGTGGGGTTCAGGTCGAGGAGCTAGAGGATTCCTCTTTGAGGGAGCAGGATCCGCCCTCCTCTTAGATTTCCGCATTGCTTCGTTCTTGTGTACCTATGCCCTGCACTTTTGTTATGATGTATATTTTGCATATTGATATGTATTGCACATTTTGTTCAAACATTATATGATCATTGGTGTTGCTTTTTTATGTTGTTTGTGGAATTTTGCTAGCAATGACTCCTATCCTAAAATGCAACGTATGATGCATGACAACATTTTCAATGAGACTGACTCGACTGAAATATGTTTTTGTTTAAAACAAGTTTGAATGGAGCTTAGCCGACCTTCTCCCAACAAAAAAAATAAAATAAAAGAAAAGGATAGCGAAAAGAGTTTGGGTGGGTGGGTTTTAAATGAACCAAAAATGTAGGAAATAAAAATAGTATTTTTCATCCGAATTGGAGGAGGAGTGGCCCAAAATTGTGTGATAGGTCATATGTGTGATAATCCGAATCAATATGTGAGAGGGGAAAAATGTGCGCTGGGCGCTTGCATGTTGCGCGTGGCGCAGCTTTTGCGTCTGACGCAGTATGCTGCGTCTGGCGTAATAGCGCTAGGCGCAGGTT